>JAAAKG020143098.1:0-11446 GCA_010014905.2 Druon quercuslanigerum
ATTAATCATTCGTTAAAATGCTTTTCGGTCAATTAATCATTCGGTAAATTAGTTTTCCTTAAAATACATTTTGGTATCCTAATATTCGCTATTTTAATTTTCGGTCACTTGAAGCATCGGAAAAATGACCGGCTGTCAGAAAAATGAGAAGGTAACCTGCCAAATCTTCTTACTTCTCTTTTTATTTCTTTCGTCTTTTTTATTTTTATTATTGTCAAATAAAAATTTAAAAAAACATTTGTAAAAGATAATCAGCAACGTCCCGGTACTCATACAGCACCCTTATTAAAGCAAAAAAAACTTGAAGCAGGCAGGAACAGCAACGAAACCACGAAACACTCTCCCTGACACACAGTGGGGAAAAATGACTTTTTTGATACAGTGTAATTTTTAACCAAATAGTTAAATTTACTGCATTTTATCACACAAAAAAAAATTGTTAGCAAAATTGTTAAATTATAAATAAAATTAATGTAAGTAATTTATGCAATTCAATTCGCAATGCTTTAAATTTCCATCATTTTTCAGTAA
Source organism: Druon quercuslanigerum (assembly GCA_010014905.2). NCBI lineage: Eukaryota > Metazoa > Arthropoda > Insecta > Hymenoptera > Cynipidae > Druon > Druon quercuslanigerum. The sequence goes on from JAAAKG020143098.1 coordinate 532, forward strand.
AAATATTGTATTTCAAATAAAAAAGAGAAGTGTTTAACAAAAAATTAATTTTTCAAGAAAAAAATATTTTTAAACGAAAAATCAAATAGCTAAATTTACAGTAGAAAAATTAAATTAAAGAAAAAACAAGTTTTTAAGAAAATAGTAAAATTCCCAGCCAAAACTCATTAATTATAAACAGACAGATGCATTTTAAAGTAAAAATGATGAGATTTCGACCGTACGAGATAAATTTTTAAATAAAAAAAAAACATTGAACTAAAAAAAGTTAGGTTGGTACCAAAACTACCACGGTAAAATTTTCAACAACAAAATGACACAAATCTTCTTGCTTTTCTTTTTATTTCTTTTGTCTTTTTTATTTTTATTAATGTCAAATAAAAATAAACAAACATTTGTAAAAGATAATCAATAACATTTCGGCAATCATACAGCACCCTTATCAAAACAAAAAACAATTGAAGCAGGCAGGAACAGCAACGAAACCACGATGCTCTCTCCCTGGCACACAGTGGGTAAAAAATAACTTTTTTTATGAAGTGTAATTTGTAACCAATAAGTAAAATTTACTGCCATAATAGTCAACATTTTAAGACAAACAAAAATTTAACAACATGGTTAAATTTTGAATAAAATTAATTCAATTCGAAATTCTTTAAATTTCTATCATTTTAAGTTGAAAAAGTGCATTAAGAATAAAATAGATGAATTTTTAACGAAAAAGTTGAGTTTTCAAATGAAAAAGATTATTTTTAACCAAAAAAAAGGTCACTATATTTTCAGTTAAAAAATTAATTTCCAACAACAAGTTTTCAACAAAATAGTAAAACACCTAGCCACAGCTCATTAATTATAAACAAACAGACGCATTTTAGAGTGAAAATGATGAGATTTCGATGAAACGAGATAAATTTTCAAATAAAAAAAATTGATCTAAAAAAGTAAGGTTGATACCAAAGCCTATATCATAAATCTTCCCACATCAAAAATAATTTTCACATAAGGAGATTATTTTTTATACAAAAATCGAATAATGAAATTTTTAGCAACAAAATTAATTCAAAACAAAAAAAAATAAGAATTTTTCAACAAAATCGTAAAATCCTAATCCAAAACGCACATTGATGAAAATAGTTAAATTCGTTACCAGAGATAAATTTACAAAATTTTATTTTTAGTTTAAATAAAAACCATTTGATTAAATAAAAAAATAATACATTTTTTTAAACAGCAACGGCTAGGCTAAATAAAAAATAAAGAATTTAATACAAATAGTTAAATCCTTATTCAAAACAAAATTATTTTTAAATTATTAGTTGAATTCTTAACAAACAAATAAGTAAAATTTCTGCTAAAAGATATTTAACTGGAAAACTTGAATTTTTTAACAAAAATGTTAATTTTTTAACAAAAACAATAATCTTCTACCAAAAATATTATTTTAAATGCAAAAAAACATGAGTTCTCAACCAGATAGTTGAAATTTTAAATAAGATTGACAAAATTTTCACCAAATAGTTGAATTTTAAACTGATAAGGATAAATTTGCAATTTAAAGTATTATTTACAGCAAATAGTTGAATTTTTAACTAAAAGGTAAAACGTTTGAGTTAAATTTTAAATAAAATTAATTTAAGTAAATTATGCAATTTAATTCGAAATGCTTTCAATTTCTATAATTTTCAGTAAAAATATTGCATTCTGCATAAAATAAATAAATAAATTTTTAACCAAATAGTTGAGTTCTCAAATGAAAAAGATTATTTTTTAACCAAAAATCAAATAGCTAAGTTTTCAGTAAAAAAATTAATTTCCAATCACAAGTTTTCAAGAAAATAGTAAAATGCCCAGCTAAAAACCATTAATTATAAACTAACAGATGCATTTTTAAGTAAAAATGATGAGATTTCGATCAGCGGTGAAATTTTCTACCACAAAATGACACAAATCTTTTTACTTTTTTTATATTTTTTTCGTCTTTTTTATTTTTATTGTTGTCAAATTACAATAAAGAAAATATTTGTAAAAGATAACAACGTTCCGGCAATCATGAAGCATCCTTATAAAACAAAAAAAAATTGAAGCAGGCAGGAACAGCAACGAAGCCACGATGCTCTCTCCCTGACACACATTGGGAAAAAATGACTTTTTTTATATAGTTTCATTTTTAACCAAATAGTTAAATTTACTGCCGAAATAGTCAACATTTTAACATGAAAAAAAAACAAATTGTTAAGGAAATGGTTAAATTTTAACTAAAATTAATGTAAGTAATTTATGCAATTCAATTCGAAATGCTTTAAATTTTTATCATTTTCAGCAAAAATATTTCGTTTCAAATAAAGGAGATAAATTTTGAAACAAAAATAAAATAGATAAATTTTCAGTTATAGAATTAATTTCAAAAAAAAAAAAAAAACAAGTTTTCAACAAAATAGTAAAATCGCCAGCCATAAGTCATTAGTTATGAACAAACAGATGAATTTTTAAGTAAAAATGATTAGTTGAATTTCCAAAACAAAAATATGAACTTTTGAAAAATAGTTAAATTTTCAACTAAAAGGTGAAACGTTTGAGTAAAATTCTTCAATCTTCATCGAAGTAAATACATTTGAAATCAAACATTTGTTTTTTTGCCAAAAATGAGAAAAACAGTTTCCACCGAGAAGATTTTTTATCAAACGTGTTGAATTTTAACACAAAAAACAAATTTTTAACAAAAAAATTAATTTAAAAAAATTAAATCAAACAAAAAAGTTTTTAAAAAAATAGTAAAATCCCCAGCCGAAACTCATTAATTATAAACAAAAAGATGCATTTTAAAGTGAAAATGATAATATTTCGATCAAACGAGATAAATTTTTAAATAAAAAAAAACATTTAACTAAAAAGTTAGGTTGGTACCAAAACTACAACGGTAAAATTTTCAACCGCAAAATGACACAAATCTTCTTGCTTCACTTTTTATTTCTTTTGTCTTTTTTATTTTTATTATTGTCAAATAAAAATAAACAAACATTTGTAAAAGATAATCAACAACATTTCGGCAATCATACAGCACCCTTATCAAAGCAAAAAAACAATTGAAGCAGGCAGGGACAGCAACGAAACCACGATGCTCTCTCCCTGACAGACAGTAGGGCAAAAATAACTTTTTTGATATAGTGCAATTTTTACAGAATTAGTTAAATTTCTATCATTTTCAGTAAAAATATTGCATTTCGAATAAAATAGATAAATTTTTCACCAAGAAGTTGCGTTTAAAACTAAAAAAAAAATTATTTTTAAACTCAAATCAAATAGCTAAATTTTCAGTAAAAAAATTAATTTCCGACAAAAAAAAAGTTTTCAATAAAATAGTTAAATCCCCTGCAAAAACTCAATAATTATAAACAAATAGATGCATTTTAAAGTAAAAATTTTCAAATAAAAAAAAATTGATCTCAAAAAAGTTAGGTTGATACCAAAACCTATGTGATGAATCTTCCCAACAACAAAAATAATTGTAAGTTGAAGAGATTATTTTTTGAACAAAAATCGAATAATTAAATTTTCAGTAAGATAATTAATTTACAACAAAAAATAACAATTTTTCAACAAAATAGGAAAATCCTAGTTCAAAACGTATTTTGATGGAAATAGTTCAATTTGTTACTAGGTATAAATTTACAAAAATTTTATTTTTAGTTTAAATAAAAACCATTGAATTAAATAAAAAAAAAAATATATTTTTTTAAGTAGTTGAATGTTTAACTAAGAAAGACAAACTTTTAACCAAATAGTTGAATTATCAACTAAAAATTAAAAAAAAATAAATAAATAAAAAAACCTAAAATAAAACATTCGTTTTTTTACCAAAACTGAGAAAAAAAATTTCCACATAGATGAATTTTTAACAGAAGAGCTGAATTTTAACAAACAAAAAAACAAATTGTTAAAAAATGGTTAAATTTTAAATAAAATTAATGTAAGTGATTTATGCAATTTAAATCGAAATGCTTTTAATTTCTATCATTTTTAGTAAAAATATTGCATTTCGAATAAAATGAATACATTTTTTACCAAATAGTTGAGTTTTCGAATAAAAAGATTATTTTTTAACCAAAAATCAAGTAGCTAAATTTTCAATAAAAAAATTAATTTCCAACAACAAGTTTTCAAGAAAATAATAAAATCCCCAGCAAAAAACCATTAATTACAAAAAAAACAGATGAATTTTTAAGTACAAATGATGAGATTTCGATCAACGGTGAAATTTTCTACCACAAAATGACACAAATCTTTTTGCTTCTCTTTTTATTTCTCTTGTCTTTTTTATTTTTATTATTGACAAATTACAATACAAAAAAATTTGTGAAAGATAATCACCAACGTTTCGGCCATTATACAGCCACCTTATAAAAGCAAAAAAACAATTGAAGCAAGCAGGAACAGCAACGGAACCACGATGCTCTCTCCCTGACAGACAGTAGGGAAAAAATAACTTTTTTGATGTAGTTTAATTTTTAACCAAATAGTCGAGTTTTCAAATAAAAAAGATTATTTTTTAACCAAAAATCAAGTAGCTAAATTTTCAGTAAAAAAATTAATTTCCAACAAAAAGTTTTCAAGAAAATAATAAAATTCCCAGCAAAAAACCATTAATTATAAAAAAACAGATGCATTTTTAAGTACAAATGATGAGATTTCGATCAACGGTGAAATTTTCTACCACAAAATGACACAAATCTTTTTGCTTCTCTTTTTATTTCTCTTGTCTTTTTTATTTTTATTATTGACAAATTACAATCCAAAAAAATTTGTAAAAGATAATCACCAACGTTTCGGCACTCATACAGCGCCCTTAACAAAGCAAAAAAAATTTAAGCAGGCAGGAACAGCAACGAAACCACGATGCTCTCTCCCTGACAGATAGTAGGGAAAAAATAACTTTTTTGATGTAGTTTAATTTTTAACCAAATAGTTAAATTTATTGCCAAAATATTCAAAATTTTAACACACAAACAAAAACAAATTGTAAAAAATTAATTAAAAAAAAAGTTTTTAACAAAATAGTGGAATCCCCAGCCAAAACTCATTATTTGTAAACAACAGGTGGTTTAAAAAAAATGATAAGATTTCGATGAAACGAGATTAATTTTCAAGCCCAAAATGACACATTTTGAACAAAATAGTTAAATTTGTAACTAAACAGATAAATTTAAAACCGAAATGATAAATCTTCACAACAACAAAAATAATTTGCAGGTAAAGAGATTATTTTTAAACAAAAATCAAATAGTTAAATTTTCAGTAAAAATTTAATTCACAACAAAAATCCTAATCCAAAATGCATTTTGATGAAAATAGTTAAATTTGTTACCAGAAATAAATTTACAAAAATGTTATTTTCCGTTTGAATTGAAACAGTTGAATTAAATAAAGTAAATAAATTTTTTAAATCAGACACGGTTGAGTTAAATAAAAAAAATGTATACAAATAGTTGATTCCTCATACAAAACAGAATTGTTTTTAAACAAATATTTGAATTCTTAAGAAACACATAAATAAAATTCCCACTGTTACTAGAAATAAATTTACAAAAATCTTATTTTTAGTTTTCAAAAAACCGTAGAATTAAATAAAAAAATTAATTTTTGTATTTAGAAACGGCTAAGTTACATAAAAAATAAAAAAATTTATGCAAATAGTTGATCTCTTATACAAAAAAGAATTGTTTTTAAAAAAATAGTTGAATTTTTAACGAACAAATAAAAAAAAATTCCCGATGAAAGATATTTAACTGAAATACATGAACTTTCGATCAAAAATATTTATTTTTGAACAAAAAAAATAATTTTCTACCAAAAATATGATTTTTAATAAAAAAACATGTATTTTTAAACAGACAGTTGAATTTTCAACACAAAAAAAATATCATCGAAATAAATAAATTTGAAATCAAACATTTGATTTTTGACGAAAAATGAGAAAAAAATTTCCCACAGAGATTAACTTTTATGACAAGAGTTGAATTTTCAATCATGAAACATTCTGAAAAGATGAAATGTTAAGAGAGAAAAAAAGTGTAATTGCATTTTTATTCGAATAATTTCTTAATAAAATTATCCCTAATTAAATAAAAACACTATTAATATATATTGGACTTTATTTTTAATAGTTTTAAAATATTAGATTAGAAAACCAAATTTTAGAAACATTTTTTTTCTTTCATAGTTGTTACTCATACTCCCTACTACCACGATCATTATTGTGATTTCTCTTTTTATTTCTTTCGTCTTTTTTATTTTTATTATTGTCAAATCAAAATAAAAAAACATTTGTAAAAGATAATTAACGACGTTTCGGTACTCATAAAGCACCCTTATTCAAGCAAAAAAAAATTGAAGCAGGCAGGAACAGCAACGAAACCACGATGCTCTCTCCCTGACAAGACAGTGGGGAAAAATAACTTTTTTGATATAGTGTAATTTTTAACCAAATAGTTCAATTTATTGCCAAAATAGTCAACATTTTAACACACAAAAATCAAATTGTTAATAAAATGGTTAAATTTTAAATAAAATTATTATGATTTCTAACCAAAAAGTTGAGTTTAAAACTGAAAAAAATTATTTTTATGAAGATCCCAATTAAAAATTCTGTTAGCGAAAAAAAGAATTTCTCCGTCGGCAAATGTCTCAGTAATGCATTTGTTAATTAAAATTGTTGAAAAAAGTCATGAATTTGATCAATAAATTATGAATTCTTTCTGAAATTAATATGACGCTACTAATTAAGAAAGTTTTCATAGAATAAAACTAATTTTTTATTTATTTTTATTTGTTTAATAAATTTGTTTCTAAAATTCATAATATTTATCAACAAATTATAAAGTTTTCTACAATTACCAAAAAGTTCCTATTAAAAAAAAATAAAATTGAAAAGTTTCCGGTCCAAAAATGCCTGATTAATGCATTTGTTTATTAAATTTGTTTATAATATTAACAAAAATAATCTCGTTAAGAAATTTATTCATCATTATATTGTTTTTATCGAAATTTCTTGCACCGGGAGCGTCAAATAGAAAAGATGTCAATTTTTTGACATTTGTTTATTTATAAAAAAATTAAAAGCCTGAATTAAAAATTAGAATCGGCAGCTCTTTTAGAAACCTTAAAAGCTTTTTTTAAATTTTCTGTGTTAAAATCGATAAATATTTGTAGGCTGTTACCAAAAAAGTCATTTATTTTTATTGCGTGTCAGGGAAAGAGCATCGCGGTTTCGTTGCTGTTCCTGCCTGCTCTCATTTTTTTAATTTTTAATTTTAATTTGATGGCTTGATAAGAGTGTTGTATGAATCTTGAGACTTCTTTGATTATTTTTTGCAAGTTTTTTTATTGTGATTTAATAAGAATAAAAATAACAAGTCTTAAGAAATAGAAGGAAGGGGATTTGTTTGTTTGTCTTCTTATTTTTCGCTCCTCTTTTTTATTTGGGTCCAAAAAAATAAATTTTTTTGTTTTCTTTTTCAGACAGCTGATTTTCTTCAATAATTTAAATTTTAATTTATAAATGCCCGAATTTACGCAACGTGTTCGAAATTACCATTTTTTTGCTAATTTTGTTTGTAGAAATCATAAAATTGATCAACTAATCATGAATATTCCTGAATTTTTTAAGAAGATCCCAATTGAAAATTCTGATAACAGAAAAAAATAATTTCTTTGTCGGCAAATGTCTAAATAATGCATTTGTTAAATAAAATTGTTTTAAAAAATCATGAATTTGATCAATAAATTATTGTTTCTTTCTGAAATTAATATGACGCTCCTAATTAAGAAAGTTTTCATAGAATAAAACTAATTTTTCTTTCGTCAAATGCCTTATCTATGCATTTGTTTATTAAATTTGTTTATTAAATTTGTTTAAAAAATTTATAATATTCTTCATAAAATTATGAAGTTTTCTACAATTAACATAAGATTCCTAATAAAAAAAAATGAAATAGAAAAAAGAAGTTTCCTGGCAAAAAATGCCTGATTAATGCATTTGTTTATTAAATTTGTTTATAATATAAACAAAAATAATTTCGTGAAGAAATTTCTTTAACATTATATTTTTTTAATCGAAATTTTTTGCACCGGGAGCGTCAAATAGAAAAAATGACAATTTATTTGTCATTTGTTTATTTATAACAAAATTTAAAGCCTTATTTAAAAATCAGAATCTACAGCTCTCTTAGAAATCTTACGAGCTTTTTTAAGTTTTATTAGTTAAAATCAGTCAATATTTGTGGGCTGTGCGTTATTTTTAAATAAAAATGTCATTTTTTGACTGCGTGTCAGGGAGAGAGCATCATGGTTGCGTTGCTGTTCCTGCCTGCTCGAATTTGAAAAAAATGTAAATATAATTTTTTTGCCTTGATAAACAAAAGTCCAAAAAAAAAAAATTCTTTTTTTTCAGAAAATTTTTATCATAACTTAAGTTTTCCTTACGTAATTTAAATTTTCAATTTTAGAATATAAAAAGACGAAAATAAGTTTTTTAAAAGAAATAGTAACCTTTCCTTTCTCTTTGGTTAAAAGCTTTACTATTTTGTTAAAAATAATGTGTTTTAGGTTAAATTTAATTGTTATTCAACTAAAATAAAAAAGTTATTTTTAACATTAATCATTTGATTTAATTGATTTTTAGGACTTCACTATTTTACTAAAAATTTATTCTTTATATGGTTGAAAATTAATTTCTTTTTAACTAAAATTAAACTGCAAAATTTCAAATTAGAAATTTATGTCCTTTAGCTAAAATGTTAGGAGCTTAAAAGTTTTGAAGTATAATATAATTTAATTTCATATCAAAGAATTTATTCTTATATTTTTTAAAAATGTTTTTATTTTCCTTATTTTTATACTATTTAGGTCAGTGAATCCCTTAATCGTCAGATTTAAAAAAAATTTATCCGAATTGTTTAAACTTTCAAGAGTTTAAACGAGGAAAACTGATAAAAAAAATTTCCTCGTAAAAAATTCCACTTATTACTTTTATTCTTACATTTTTCATTTATTCTTAAGTGTATTGAAGACTTTAAGTTTCAAATGGATTTGTATTCATTCTCTCGGTTACAAAGAAAAATGATCCAATTACTTAGAACATCAATTCAAAGAGCAAATGCCATACGGATTACAGAGATAAGACCTCGAAGATCTTACAATACTTAATTTATTTGATTTTTCTTTCTTGTATTTCAGATTTCTCTTGAATCTAGACATTACATTTATTTTTGATGATTTAGTTTTTTTTTACCAGGTAAATCTATAAATTATTTTGATATGAAATTTTGTCTACTGGTCTAGAATCGACATTTTTTTAATATTGATTGTTGTTTAGATTGTGAAAAACATTGTCTCCATTTCCACTGGGATGCAGACTGCAAGGCCTGGGCTCGAATCCCAGCGGAGCTGAAGAGTATTTTTTTCAATATTTACAACAAAATCAATATTAAAAAATCATCTTTTCTAGATCAGTAGACAAAAATCAATATTAAAAATTATTATAGATGTAACAGTTGAGGAAATTCCAGTAAATTCAGTTTAATGTTAATTTTTACTTAAATAGTTGAATTTTTAGCCACAAAGATGTGATGTAAGTCAAAATTTTATTTAAATTATTTTCAGCTTATATTTTTTTCTTATCAAAATCTCTTAATTAAATAGTTTAATTTTAAACCAAAAGAGATCCATTTTTAAGAAAAATTGGAATATCTCAATTTTTATTGAGAACTACTTTGTAATAAACAAAAAATAAAAAACAAAAATATACAAAAGAGTCAACCGATTCCAACTGATTTTATAAAACTTCTTCTGATTTGCGACGCTTTCAGGAAAAAAATTAAACGAGTTTAAATCAAAATTAATCAATTTGCTTAACATATAAAATTCTAGCAAAAGTTCGAGTTAGTTTAAGGCATATTAAAAAAATGTAAGTATTGAAAATAATTTTAAACTTAAAAAGATTGAAAAAAAATTAAAACAGAATTTAGATTTTTAAAGTTATGGAACAATACATTTAGAAGCCTTAGAATATTTTTGAAATGTTTCAAGAAAATGAAAAAAAAATATATGATGAAAAACAATTTGAATGATTTGTAGGCATTTTTCACAATTTTGAAAGATTTTTTAAATCTTAGAAAAAATTCAAGCCACTTAAAAAAATGTTAGGAATTTTCAAAGCTTTTAGAACATCAAAAGCATCTGAATATTTTTTAAAAAATTTGAAAATTCATTAAAATTTTATTTTAATTTGAAAGATTTTAAAAAAATGTAGGGAAAATTAAAATAATTTCAACAGATATTTAAAAGTTATGAAATTTAAAAAAAATAGATCCAAAAATATTTCAAATCATTTTAAAGAAAATAATATAATGTTAAAACTTCTTAAGGATTTTAAAAGATTTAAAAATTTCCATCTCTTTTCTTACAAATGAATTTATTTTTTGTAAATTTCTCTTTTGTTTAGTCAAAAAATCATAAATTTGGTTTAAAATTAAACGACTTGTTTTAATTAAACATTTTTACTTAAATTAATTGTTTCTTTACAAAATTCTCAGTTAATTAAAAATTAAAATATTCTTTTAGTTGAAATCTCAAACATTAAATTTTCTGATAAGACTTGATGATTACGGAAAAACGTTTTAAAAAAAACAGAATATAGATTTTCGAAATTCCTTTTTTTTCGTAGAAAATTAATTTTTTTCTGAAAAATTCACCTTTTTGGTTGAAAGTTTAACTATTTATTTAAAAATTATTCTTGGTTGAAACTTGAACTAGTTCATGAAAAATTTGTATGTTTTTAAGATTTAAGCTATTTTAGTTAAAAGTTAATTTGTTTTGTTAAAAAAATAACAACTTTGTTGACAATTTTGTTTATTTTTTT
>JAAAKG020143099.1:0-11446 GCA_010014905.2 Druon quercuslanigerum
TTTTTATTTAAAAATTCAAGTGTTTAGCTAAGAATTCTGAAATTTTATTGAAAATTCTTTTATTTTCGTAGCAAATTAATTTTTTTGTTTAAAAATTCATTTTTTTTAGATAAAACTTCAACTTTTTGGTTCAAAATTCTCTAATTTTTTTTTAATTCATTTTTTTTAAAGAATATAAAACTTTATTTTCAAAATTTCATCTTATTTACTTTAACCTTCAACTTTTCAGTTACCAATTTTTGAATTCTATTAAAAATTCATCTTTTTTGTATTTAACTTTTTGGTTGAGAATTCTTGAACGTTTGAAAAATTATTTTTTTGTATTAATTTAATCTTTTTTTTTTAAAATTAAACAGCTTGGTTTTTAAGCGGAACTACTTTTTTACAAATGGAAGAAAATTTTTTGTTTTTTTAAATTCAACTGTTAATTTGAGAATTCTCGAGATTTATTGAAAATTCTTCTTTTTTGGTAGCAAATTATTCTTTTTGATTAGAAGTTCATGGTTTTATTTAAAAATTCAACTTTTTTTAGTTGAGTATTCTAGAATTTTGTTCAGAGTTCGTGTTTTCAGTAGAAAATTAAACTTTTTGTTTGAAAATTCATCTTTTTCCATTGAAAGTAACAACTTTTTAGTTGAGATCTCATTAATTCTATTTAGAATGCTACTTTCTTAGTATTAAATTAATCTTTTTCTTTGAAAATTCAAATTTTTTAATTGCAGATTTCACTTTTAGTTTGAAAATTTTTGAATTATGTTGAAAGTTATTTTCTTCGGTGAAAAATCTTTTTTTTTTGTATTAAATTACCTTTTTGGTTAGAAATTCAAAAATTCAACTTTTTGGTTGACAATTCTTAAAGTTTGTTAAAAAATTTGTTTTTTTCGATAGAAACTTAAAATGTTTGTTTAAAAATTCATTTTTTTAGAGATAAATGAAACATCTAGGTTTTATAATGGAACTAATTAAAAAAAAAATTTAATTGTTTCTTTCTTAGAAATTGAAATTTTCACTTGAGAATTCTTGAAATTTATTGAAATTTTATCTTTTTTGTTAGTAAATTAATCTTTTTGATCAGAAATTTATCTTTTTGAGTTACAAATTCAACTTTTAGTTTGGGAATTCTGGAACTTTAATAAAAATTAGAATTTTTTGTAGTCAATTAATCAATTCGTTTAAAATTGATCTATTTTAGTTAAGAATTTAACTTATTGGTTAGAAATTAATAGTTTTAACTAAAAATTCAAATTTCAGCTGAAGAATTCTTAAAGTTTGTTAACAAATCTGTTTTTTCGGTAGAAAATAAAAATGTTTGTTTGAAAATTCATCATTTTAGAAAAAAAAGAAACAATTAGGTTTTAAAGTGAAACTTCTTTCTTACAAATTAAAAAAATTCTTTCTTTCTTAGAAATTCTAATTTTTATTTTAGAATTCTTGAAATTTATTGAAATTTTATCTTTCTTGCTATCTTTTTGTTGAGAATTCTCGAATGTTGGTAATAACTCGTTTTTTCAGTAGAAAATTAAACTTTTTGTTTGAAAATTCATCTTTTTTTAGTTTAAAATAACAACTTTTTCGTTAAAAATTCATGAACGCTAGTAAAAATATTTTTTGTGGTATTAAATTAATCTTTTCGTTTTAAAATTTATCTATTTTATTTCAAAATTTAACTTTAGTTTGAACATTCTGGAACCTTCATAAAAATTCGATTTTTTTATAGTAAATTAATCATTTTGTTTACAAATTAATCTTTTTTAGTTGAAAATTCAACTTATTGTTTAAGAATTCTCGAGTCTTATAAAAAAATATTTTTTAATAATAAATTAATGTTGTTGTTTAAAAATGTATTTTTTTAGTTGAAAAATCAACTTTTCGGTTGAAAAAACTTGAGTTTTGTTAAAAATTATTTTCTTTGGTGAAAGTTCTTTTTTTCGTAGTAAATTATTCTTGTTATTAGAAATTTATCTTTTTTATTTGAAAATTAAGCTTTTTGATTATGAATTTTAAAATTTTGTTAGCAATTTGTTTTTTCGGTAGAGAATTAATCTTTTTTTTTTTAAATCCATATTTTTAGTTAAAAATTGTACAACTAAGTTATAAACTAGAACTACTTTCTTGAAAATTAATTACATTTTTTTTCCTAAAAAAGTAACTTTTTGATTTAAAATTCTTGATTTTTTTTATAATTCGTTTTTTTTGGCATAAAATTAATATTTATGTTTCTAAACCCATCTTTTCTGATAAAAATTAAACAACTAGGTTATAAGTGGAACTACTTTCTTAAGAATTAAAAAAAATGTTCTATTTTGTGTGTATCTTTTCACTGTTAAAAATTTTTTTTCTAAGTAAATTAATCTTTTTGTTTAAAAGTTCATAGTTTTTAGGACAAATGTCAACTTTTTAGTTAAGAATTCTTGAATTCTATTTAAAATTCGTCTTTTTCGTATTTAACTTTTTGATTGAGAATTATTGAATCTTATGAAAAATAATTTTTTTCTATTAAATTAATCATTTTTGTTAAAAATTAAATCCCTAGGTTTTAAATTGGAACTTCTTTCTGACAAGTTGAAAAAAATTCTTTCTTTCTTAAAAATTTAACTTTTTCTTTGAGAATCTTTGAACTTTTTTGAATTGCATTTTTCGATAACAAAATATTATTTTTTTATTAATCTTTTTGTTTCAAAATCCATCTTTTCTGATAAAAATTAAACAAATAGGTTTTCAAGCGAAACTACTTTTTTACAAATGAAAGAAAATTTTTTGTTTCTTAAAAATTCAACTGTTAGTTTGAGAATTCTTGAGATTTATTGAAAATTCTTCTTTTTTGGTAGAAAATTATTCTTTTTTATTAGAAGCTCGTGTTTTTTAGTTAAAAATTCAACTTTTTTTAGTTGAGCATTCTAGAATTTTGTTCAGAGTTCGTTTTTTCAGTAGAAAATTCATCTATTTCCATTGAAAGTAACAACTTTTTAGTTGAGATCTCATTAATTCTATTTAGAATGCTACTTTCTTAGTATTAAATTAATCTTTATCTATAAAAATTTATATTTTTTAGTAGAAGATTTCACTTTTAGTTTGAAAATTTTTGAATTGTGTTAAAAGTTATTTTCTTCGGTGAAAAATCTTCTTTTTTAGCATTAAATAACCTTTTTGGTTAGAAATCCAAAAATTCAACTTTTAGGTTGACAATTCTTAAAGTTTGTTAAAAAAATTTGTTTTCGTCGGTAAAAACTTGAAATGTTTGTTTTAAAATTCATCTTTCTAGAGAAAAATGAAATATCTATGTTTTAAACTGGAACTAATTTCATTAAAAAAATTTTAATTCTATCTTTCTTAGAAATTAAAATTTTCACTTGAGAATTCTTGAAATTTATTGAAATTTCATTTTTTGTCAGTAAATTAATCTTTTTGATTAATAATTAATTTTTTTGAGTTAGAAATTTAACGTTTTGTTGAAAATTCTCGAATTTTGCTGATAATTCATTTTTTCAGTAGAAAATTAAAATTTTTGTTTGAAAATTCATCTTTTTTAGTTGAAAATTCAACTTTTCGTTTGAGAATTCTGGATCTTTAATAAAAATTCGAATTTTTTGTAGTAAATTAATCATTTTGTTTGAAACTTCATATTTTTTAGTTATGAATTTAACTTATTGGTTGAGAATTCTTGAACTTTGTTTAAAATTATTTTCTTTGTTGAAAAATAATGTTTTTTGTTACTGAATTAATCTTTTTGGTTAAAAATTCATAGTTTTAACTAAAAATTCAAATTTTAGCTTAACAATTCTCGAAGTTTGTTAACAAATCCGTTTTTTCGGTAGAAAATTAAAAGGTTTGTTTGAAAATTCATTATTCTAGAGAAAAAAGAAACAATTAGGTTTTAAAGTGAAACTACTTTCTTACAAATAAAAAAAATTCTTTCTTTCCTAGAAATTCAAATTTTTATTTTAGAATTCTCGAAATTTATTGAAATTTCATCTGTCTTGTTAGCTAATTAATCTTTTTCGTCAGAAATGTATCTTTTTTATTTGAAAATTCAACTTTTTTATGAAGTATTCTAGAATTTTGTTAATAATTCGTTTTTTTCAGTAGAAAATTTAACTTTCTGTTAGAAAATCCATCTTTTTTAGTTAAAAATAACAACTTTTAGTTGAAAATACATGAACTCTAGTAAAACATATTTTTTGTGGTATTTCAGTGTTCCTTTTGTTTTAAAATTTATCTTTTTTATTCAAAATTCAACTTATTGGTTAAGAATTCTCGAATCAACTTTTCAGTTGAAAAATCTTGAGTTTTGCTAAAAATTATTTTCTTTGGCGAATGTTTTTTTTTGTAGTAAATTATTCTTTTTATTAGAAATTGATCTTTTTTATTTAAAAATTCAGCTTTTTGTTTATGAATTTTAGAATTTTTTAGTAATTTGTTTTTTTTCGGTAGAAAATTAATCTTTTTATTTAAAAATCCATCTTTTTTCTTAAACATTTAACAACTAAGTCATAAACTAGAAACACTTTCTTAGAAATTAATTACATTTTTTATTTCTTTCCTAAAAAGTAACTTTTTGATTGAAAATTCTTGATTTTTGTTTATAATTTATAATAAAAAAAATAAAATTAATATTTATGTTTCTAAATCCATCTTTTCTGATAAAACTTAAACAACTACGTTATAAGTGGAACTACTTTCTTAAGAATCAAAATTCAAAATTCAAAAAAGTTCAAAGTTCAAAATTCTTCCATTTTTTTTCAATTCGTTTTTTTTAAAGAAAATGAAACTTTTTGTTCAAAAATTCATCTTATTTAGTTGAACGTTCACTTTTTTTGTTAAGAATTCTTGAATTCTATTAAAAATTCATCCTTTTTCGTATTTAACTTTTTGGTTGAGAATTCTTGAATCTTATAAAAAATGGAACTACTTTTTTACACATGGAACAAAATTCCTTCTTTTTACAAATTGAAATTTTCGTTTGAGAATTCTTAAAATTTACTTAAAATTCATCGTTTTTGTTATTAAATCAATCTTTTTGATTAGAAATTCATCTTTTTTAGTTTGGACTAACAACTTTTTATTTAAAAATTCATGATTTCTATTAAAAATTCTTCTTTTTTAGTTGAAGATTCCACTTTTAGTTTAAAAATTTTCGAATTTTGTTAACAATTATTTTCTTCGGTGAAAAATCTTCTTTTTTGTTATTAAATTATTCATTTTGGTTAAAAATTCATATTCTAACTGAAAATTTAATTTTTTCGTTGAGAAGTTTTAAAGTTTGTTTACAAATTCGTTTTTTCGGTAAAAAATTTGAATGTTTGTTTGAAAATTCTTCTTTCTGTAGAAAAATTAAACAACTAGGTTTTAAAGTGGAACCACTTTCTTAAAAAGTTTTTAAATTCTTTCTTTCTTAGAATTTCAGATTTTTAAACTAACAACTTTTTAGTCGAAAATTCATGAATTCTAGTAAACAATCTTATTTTTGTTGTATTGAATTAATCTTTTTGTTTAAAAATGCATTTTTTTAGTTGATAATTCAATTTTTAGTTTGAGAATTCTGGAACTGTAAAAGATTGGAATTGGTTGTAGTACATAAATCATTTTGTTTGAAAATTCATCTTTTTCATTTAAAAATTCAACTTTTTGTTTAAAAATTCATCTTTTTTATTTGAAAATTAAACTTTTTGTTAAAAATTCTAGAATCTTGTTAATAACTCGCCTTTTCAGTAGAAAATTAAACTTTTTGTTTAAAAATTCTATTATTTTCAGTTGAACCTAACAACTTTTTAGTTGAAAACTCATGAATTCTAGTGAAAATCTTTTTTTGTTTTATTAAATTAATCTTTTTGTTTTAAAATTCAACTTCTTTAGTTGAGAATTCAACTTATTGGTTGAGAAATCTTGAGTCTTATAAAAAAATCTTTTTTTGTAATAAATTAATATTTTTGTTAAAAATGTATCTTTTTGTTTTAAAATTCAACTTTTAGTTTGAGAATTCTGAAACTATAAAAAGATTTGAACTTTTTGTAGTACATTAATCATTTTGTTTAAAAATTCATCTTTTTAATTTAAAAATTCAACTTTTTGTTTGAAAACCCATCTTTGTTGTTGACATTATCAACTTTTTAGTTGAAAGTTCATAAATTCTAGTTAAAAATCTTTTTTTTGCTGTATTAAATAAATATTTTTTTTTTTAAATTCATTTTTTAGTTGAAAATTCAACTTATAGTTTGAGAATTCTGGAACTATAAAAAAATTCGAATTTTTTTGTAATACATTAATCATTTTGTTTAAAATTTTTTTTTTTATTTGAAAATTCAACTTTTTGTTTGAAAATCCATCTTTGTTGTTGAAATTAACAACTTTTTAGTTGAAAATTCATGAATTCGAGTAAAAAATCTTTTTTGTGTTTAAATTAATTTTTTTGTTTAAAAATTCATCTTTTTTATTTGAAAATTCAACTTTTTGTTGAGAATTCTAGAATTTTGTTAATAACTCGCTTTTTCAGTAGAAAATTAAACTATTTGTTTGAAAATTTTATTATTTTTATTTGAAACTAACAACCTTTTAGTTGAAAATTCATGCATTTGAGTAAAAATATTTTTTTGCGGTATTAAATTAATCTTTTTGTTTTAAAATTCATCTTTTTTAGTTAAGAATTCAACTTTTTGGTTGAGAATTTTGGAGGTTTATAAAAAATCTTTCTTTCTGATAAATTAATCTTTTTGTTAAAAATGTATCTTTTTTAGTTGAAAATTCAACTTTTCGGTTGAAAAATCTTGAGTTTTAAAAAAATTATTTTCTTCGGTGAAAGTTATTTTTTTTAGTAAATTATTCTTTTTGATTAGAAATTAATCTTTTTTATTTAAAAATTCACCTTTTTTTTATGAATTTTAGAATTTTCTTAGTGATTTGTTTTTTTCGGTAGAGTATTAATCTTTTTGTTTAAAAATACATCTTTTTGGTTAAACATTAGACAACTAAGATTTAAACTAGAACTATATTCCTCAAAATTAAATAATAAATTTTGTTTTCTTCCCTAAAAATGTAACTTATTGATTGAAGATTCTTGAATTTTATTGCAAATTCATCTTGTTTAGTAATAAATTAACCTTTCTGGTTGAAAATTCATATTTTTTTTTTAAATATTCCACATTTTGGTTGGGAATTATTGAATTTTGTTCGATATTCATTTTGTTTGGTATAAAATTAATCCTTTTATTTGAAAATTTATCTTTTAGGCTAAAAATTTAATAACTGAGTTTTTAAATTTAGAACTTATTTCTCAAAAAAGGAATTTTTTGGTCGATGAATAAAGATTTTAATAAAAAAATCATCTTTTTAGTTAAAAATTAAACTGTTATCTTTAAAATTCCTTTTTTTCGTTGGGAAATTGCTGTGCTAATTTAAAATGTATCTACTCAATTTTTGGTCGAAAATGATGCTTCTTCATGCAAGAATTTAATCTTTTCTCAAAATTCAACTATTTTGTTAAAAAATTTTATTATTATTTTTTTTTTTAAGAAATAATCTAGATTATTTGAATATTTGACTTTTCGTTTGAAAGTTCGTTTGAAAATGCAACTTTCCTGTTGAGAATGCTGGAACTTTGTTTAAAATTCGGTTTTTCCGGTAGAGAAACAATGCTCTTGTTTAAAAATTAAACTTTTTGATTAAAACTTTGTTAAAAATTAATTTTTTCGTTATAAAATGAATCTTTTTGTCCTAAATTTATCTTCTTAGTTAAAAGTTCAATAATTAAGTAATAAAAAAACAATTTGGTAGAAAATTTATTTATTTATAATTTAAAATTATAGTTTTGTTTGTTTTACTGTTTCATTTTTGTTAAAATTTTACATTTCTTTGTTTCAAATTGGTATTCTGGTATATACATGCCCTAATAATTATTATTATAAATATTTAATTTCCAAAAAATATATATTTCAAAAAGGTTGTCAAAATTGTTAAATTACACTATTTTTTTAAAACCAGATTGTAAATATGTTTATAATTTTTTTAATAATTATTTTTAATTTTAATAATTATTTTTACTCCATTGGAACAGAAATTTATTTAATTTTTCTTCTAGATTTATTTTTAACTTTAAAAATATTTACAAACTAATTTTTTTTTAATTTTAAAAATAAAATTTTCAATACCATTTTATTAGGAAATTCGTTATTCTGTGTCTTTGTACCAAATGAATTGTTTCCTCGATTCCTAGTTTACTGAGACACCATGAAAAATGGTCATGAATTATTGTGAATGGGATTATTTTTCTCGATCCTGATTAACGACATTTTGATTTGGCTCGCGAACAATGAGTTGACCCACATTCGACCAAATCTTGCAGGATAACCACTTTATGGACTCTTACTCAATATTGCTTACGAAATTTTTGGAATATTTTTCCGAATATTATTTTTTAATGCAAATGATAAAAAAATACAAATCTGCAAACTACTAAAATTGAATATAATTTTTTTTACTAGCAGTGTATTCACGAGCAAAGCACATATGCAAGTCCCTAAATTTTTGTGTTTTTTTATATTAAAAACTTAAACAATTTAGAAATCCATAATAAACACTTTTTCAATTTAAGGAATCGATATTAGAAAAAATAAAAATTTTAATTCTTTTTTAATGTCCAGCATTCAACTTTTTCAAGGAATCTATATTATCATCAGACAATATCAGAAATTCCTAACGTCTTTTCAGACTAGTTTGGATCTATGAATTAAACATTTTATCGAAAACTAAAAAAATTTGTTTTCGATTTCATTTTAAGAATTTAAAAACAAAAAGATGCGATACCAAAAGATTTTTCGACAACTTTTTTCATTTTGGGGATTAAAAAGTATTTTCATAGAAGATAAATAAAATATTATTTTTTAAATATCACCCTAAAAGTTGGTTCTATAGGTTCATGGTTTTTTCGAGTTTTTGGCGCTGATTATGATATTTTTTCGGTTTTTAAATTTAAATTATTTTTTATACTTAAAATACTACTTTTTACTGATAATTAAGTATTCTTATAAATTGTTTAAACAGTTTATTATTGTATGTAACGATTTTTTAAAGAATAGAATTAGATGGTCGCACTTTTGAAAAAAATTTTCTGGTTTTGGCCACTTTTCAAAAAAAGATGGTCAGAGCTTTATTAATAATAATTACAACACAATTGTTAAAACAATTCATCATAATTTTTAATAATATTCTTTGAAAATAAATAAAATTGCAGTTGAAAAAAAATTTTTGAACTTTTTGACAAATTTTTAATTAGTGTGTGGCGAATAATTTATTAAAGTTAACAACATTATTTTTTAAACCATTTATGATCATTGTTAAAAACATATTTAATTTGAATAAGGCTTTTTTTGTTGAAATTTGGAAATGTTTATCTATACTTGGAGTGAGTTTTTACTTAATATAATAATTAGCAAAAATAATTATTTTAAGAAAAATTAATATTGTTTATAACTATCTTTTTTTTATCATTGATGACTAGTTGAAATAACTTCTCAAATTTATAGATTTTACCTTCTTTTTAATTAGTAAGGTAATAAATAAGGTGAGGCGATTTTTTTTGAATTTAGAACATTTGTCCAATTTTTACTAGGAGTATTATAATAATTAGGGAAATTAAACAAACATAATGTTTGAACCATTTTTTTTTATAACCATCTTTATAAATTCCAGATAGCCCTTTTTTTAATTTCCCACTTTTTGTTAATTTTTTATTTGGAATGAGGTAATAATTAATAAAATTATTAGAAAAATATTTTTTAAACAAGTTATTATTGGTTTTAACTTTATTATTCTAGAATAATTCTAGCAAGTTGCAGGTTTTCCTGACATTTTCAGCATTTCTTTGACTTTTTAGTTTGTAACCAGATAATAAATATTATTTTTAATTCCAAAAAATTAATTTAAAATATGATACCTACAGAAAATTAAAAAAATAATTCAAATATCTTTTTCATTTCAGAAAATATATTCACAGAAAAGAAAGATATTGTTTAAAAAATTATTCAGTCATTTTTGTAATTAAGATATGTTTATAACTAAACATCCTAAACAATGTTAAACATTGAAAAAAATTGCAAAATTCTACCGCTTATCTAAGAAAAGATAGTTTTGAACATTAATAGATTTTTTAAACAACTATTGCTTTTGATTTATCGGATTATTTATGGCTTAAGAAATTAAAAAGTGGGTAAAAAGTAAAGAAAATCTGCAAAAAAACAACTTTCCGACAATCATATAAAAGAAGAGAGTGATAAACAATAATAATTTCTTTGAAAAATTAGATTTTTGTTAACTTCAAATAATAATTACTTCACGCTGATTAAAAAGTGGACAAAAAGTTAAAAATTCCGCCAATTCAATGAATTCCCCGAATTCCATGAATTCCATGAAATTTTTCAATTCTAAGAATTCATTTAATTCCATGAATTGTTTTAATTTCACAAATTTTGCGAATTCCGTGAATTCCATGCATTCCTTGCAGTCCATGAATGCCATGAATTCCACGTATCCCGTGAATTTCGTGCACTCAATTAATTTTTTGAATTACGTGAATTCTGCGAATTTAAAGAATTACTTAAATTTCATTAATTTGATGAATCCAGAATATTTCATAAATTCCGTGTATTTCATAAATTCGATTATTTGCGTAAATCCAGCGAATTTCTTGAATTCTATGAACTGTTTAAATGCTATGGACGGTTTAAATTCTATAAATTTCTTGAATTCTAGGAATTCCTTTAATTATATGTATTCCTTTAATTCTATGAATTCCTTAAATTCTATGAATTCTTTGAATTCTATAAGACCCTTGAATTCTAAGAATACATCGAATTCTATCAATTTCTTGCACTGCATTTATTTCGTGAATTTCATGAATTTCTTAAAAACAATGAATTCTGGGCGTCACTTGAATTCCGTGAATTCCATAAATTCTGAGAATTCTGTCAATTCCATAAATTCCGCGAATTCTAATAATTCCGTGAATTTCATCAATTAAATTAATTGCTTTAATTTTCTAAATCTAGTAAATTCCTGAAATTCTGTGAATTCCTTGAATTTCCAGAATCCTTGAATTCTACGAATTCATTGAATTTGATTTATTCCTAGAATTCCATGAAGTCCTTGAATTCTATAGTTTCAGGAATTCCATAAATTCCACCAATTCCTTTATTTTTATGAATTCCAAAAATTCTACAAATTCCTTTATTTCCATGAATTCCTTGAATCTCATCAATTCTTTAAATACCAAAAATCCAATGAATTCCGTATATTCAGTGAATTCCTTGAATTTCATTATTCGCAATTCCTATAATTGCATTTATTCTGAATTCCTTGAGACAAAAAACGAATATAGGGAAGAATGGAGGATATGTTACTGGAATATAGCAGAATTGGAGAAAAAGGATAAGGAATTTATGAGAAATTTGACACAATG
>JAAAKG020143100.1:0-11445 GCA_010014905.2 Druon quercuslanigerum
AGTGCTGGGCTCCTTCTTGTGGTGGAGTGTGATAGAGGGAGGAGAGGGAGAACCGAAAGGGGGGGGGGGGGGGGGGGGGGGGGTTTCAAATGTTACACAACTATCAACAAAAAAATTTTTAACATGTCAAGGGAGCAAATTACGCATGTCGCAACTCACTGTGCATTGTATGTACCCTGAGGATCTATATATTTAATGTAAAGCATGATACGAATATAACACCTTATCAAGAAAGCATTGGGTGCTTGAGTGTAGCCAGTACAAGAAAATACATATATTTTACTAGTGTTATTACTTCTGTCCACTCACACCGGAACATGGAGGGGGGAAAGAGGAGCAGCCTCCCCCCTCCAGTTTGGTTGGGGTGTCAACCAATACCTTTTGTCCCCACAAAAATATGCATGTTCCTATGCCTACCATATACGATAGAAAAAGCGTTTGCCCCCCCCCCCCTAATTTCGTTCCGGCGCCACTGCTTTTATCATATTACGATCGCAGCGCCCGAAGTATTAGTATGATCAATTCGTTTAGAAGGTGGCTATTACTTCTAAAGAAATTAGAAGCTCTGAATAACATAAGGTACTGCAGAGTAGAACAGTTACATATATTGAAGTTCCTTCATTGTATAGGCGAAAAAAATGTGAAATGGTTTACTAGAAGCTAGAAGCTGTGGTCGAAGCTGAATCGATTACTATATTTAAAAATAAAGTGTTTGCATATTTGCTTGAAATGGAGGAACAGAATGTCGAGGAGCGGATGGTTACATATATTATGCTTTTGTGTGCTATTCTTTATGTAGAATAATGTATAAACTCCTGCCCTTATGGGTTAACCCCAGAACAAATAAACGCATAATCCTCTCCCTCCTCACAATATCTCGCTCGATCTCTTGCAATCCTTATTAATCCAAGCATCCTCTCGAACATTAAACCGTGCACCAAATAAATCTGGCGCTAATCAGAAACAACTTTTGGTTTATTTTATTTTTTATTTTTATTTTAATATAGGAATTTTATGCAATTATGAAACATTGGCCCATTATTATAAAATCGGCGATACGCATTCAAGACTAAGATCAGTTAAAAATTGTTCAATGTGCGATTCTTTTTCATCGAATTTTATCGTATCAGTTTATGTTTAACACAGTTTTGTGTTCCTTTAGAATACCATAATTCCCTTCAAGAGACATAGGGCTCATAAAATCTCATTATCCTAGCCTCATATGAAATAGTTTATAAAATGAGTAAAGATGGAGTAATTTTTCGAAGATTTTTGAATTGAAACAAATCCGCGTGGAGCGCTACTCAGCATTTAGTGAAATTTTAATTACATTCAGGTGCACCAAGCCATCAGGTAAGTAGGTTACGGTTGCTCACCGTGCAATGCAATTTCCTAGACCCCGCAACAAACGTATAACCTTCGTCAACACTGTCCTTCGATTCGGGGCGAAGGACACCGACTTTTCTGTGACATGAGCGCATAAGTTAGTACAATGCACCGACCACTTAATGAGCACTGCAGGTAGCCTAATTAATACGTACATGACGCCACTCCATTATTATGTCCATAAGTATAAGTAATACAGGGAATGTGATTTCAACATTCGTCGTGAATATTGCACTGAGTTCTCTGGCTTAATTTCTAGGAATTACTAGAATTTCACCAATATTCAAAATAATGTTGAATTAAGAAAAAAACAACTGAAAAGTTATTACTATTTTTATTTACTGAAGCCTCAGATAGAAAGAAATAGTCAACATGCGCGTATAAGAAAAGGTTTATTAGACTATTTGAATGTATCACCTAAAATTTTAAAATATTATACTTTTATTCAAAACCATAACTGTAAAAACTTCTTGACTTTAATACACTCATAAGAAATAAAAAAAATAAAATTATTTAAAAAATGTAAAATCTCAAGTATTAAACCTAATGTCCCAAAGACTGAGTTGCAGACCTTAAAAGTCAAACCGAGAAACCCCAGAATCTTTTTTTGTATCTTAAAATTTGATCAAAATTCTGCAGCCGGTTTAAGACATAGAATTAATCTCAAGGTTTGTCTGTGTAATATGCAGTTCAATGTAAATTTCTAGACAAAGTTTCTCATAAAAATTGTCATAAATGCAGCATGATTAAAATAAAATGTTTCAAATAATTTTGAACTATAGGTATAAATGCTTTTTATGACAAAGTATAGCTAATAATTTTTAAGACTACGTCAAATGCAGAACTCTCGAAAATTAATTAACAAATAATAAGATTGATAATTATAGGTACGCTGTACAAAAATTCTTTGGGAATTTTCCCAAAATTGTGTTCACGCTAAATTCCACTTATTTTGGGGAGTATTTCCTAAAGTTTAGTAGCAAAAATTCCCCAAAAATCTTTGTGGAACATTAACCAAAAAGTGGTGAACTTTCCCTAAGATTAAGTAGGGAAAATTCCCTATGATACTGTGTAATAATAACTAAAATTTGGAAAATTTTCCCCAACTTTAAATAGGGAAAATTCCCCAAAATTTGTGGGATATTGTATTTCAAGACACTTTTATGATAATAATATGATCGTTACTTGGTTAATAATA
Organism: Druon quercuslanigerum; assembly: GCA_010014905.2. Taxonomy (NCBI): domain Eukaryota; kingdom Metazoa; phylum Arthropoda; class Insecta; order Hymenoptera; family Cynipidae; genus Druon; species Druon quercuslanigerum. The sequence continues at coordinate 2,585 of JAAAKG020143100.1, forward strand.
CTTTGGATCACAAATTAAGACAAAAAATCCCATACGTTCGATATATCCTTAATCCTAGATTCTTAAAAGTATGCTATATTCAACCAATAATCGCCCAGGCATCTTGAATTTCATTTTGAAAGGCATATTTTCCTCAAGTATTGGCTTTGCTTCTTGGAGATCGGGTAGGCTCATTAGATTTTCATAGTAACGGTATGTTATCTTATGTATTTGTTCCGATATAAGTGGAAGATTACATTTTTTGTGTAAATTTAAGAATTTTGTCTTGGATGGAGAATTATGGTAATCATTCTTAAGCATTTGTTTTTAAATCGTTGAAGTTTTTGGATATTAGAATTATGCGTATTACTACAAACTGGAGCAGCATAGAGGAGGATAGGTCTAATGATCATTGTGTACAAAATTAATTAATTTTTTATACTAAGTTTGCTTTTCGGCAAAGAAGGAAGTAGAGGATACCTAGCATTTTTTGCGCGTTTTTAATGTATATTTGTGTATTAAATTGTATTGATGTAGATGTTGTCTTGTAGTTTGAAATGGAGGTTGACTCCTAGATAAATTGCTGAGATTTTAGATTCTATAGTTCTACTAAAGATTTTAAAGCCGGGAATCATTTCTTTTCTTTTTCGGAAATGGTGTTTTTAATTTTTTCGGGTAAATAGTACAAGCTCAGTTTTATCAGTGTTAACTCTAAGTTTCCATTTTTCAATTGTATCACCAAGTTTGTAAATTCCTGTATCTTAAGGAGAGCTTTTCTAGCACTCCATGAAGCTGCGTATAGAGCTGTATAATCAGCAAATAGTGATCGTCTAGTGCCTTGTATGCTTGGGATATTATTAACATAATATGGGAAATAGAGAGGGCCGAGAATGGAACCTTGCGGCACTCCTGCCTCAATGCTCTGTTCGTTGGATTATGTGCCATTGGCAGTGACGACAAATTTTCTATTTCTCAGATAGCTTTGAGTTATTTTTATAAGGTATATTGGAAAGTTAAGTTGACTCAATTTATAAATTAGGCCTTCATGCCAAACTAGCTTGACGGGAATAATTTATCCTTCCCAGGATTATGAGAGGGTAATATATTAGCTGATTTCCAGCTTTTTGGAAAATAACAGAGCATTAAGAATGCGTTAAATATATGTGTAATTTGTACGAAGGCCTTTTTTGGTAACTTCTTAAGAATAATATTTTGGATTCCGTCTTTGCCCGATGCCCTTCTCGAACCTGTTCTCATAATAGCTATTCTGATCTCTTTAGGGGTAGTGGGTTCTACTTTATTAGTATCACAGGGCGCATTCGCAATTCCTTTATACCTATCGCTGACTGGCTTCTCAGTATCATCCTCTCCCATGTCAGCAATATGACGATGGATCGACTCATAGTGTTCTGCTAACACTTCAGTGTTCTAGGTCACAGATTTCCAATCCGTGTTTATCATGCAAAGTTGGGATTTTATTAATAATTTGGTTTCTGACAAGATATTTAGCCATTTTCCAAAGTGAATTATCTCTAATGGTAAGACTGACAAGTTTTTTGGCCCATACGTTATTGTAAAATTTATGGATTTCTTTATTGATTTTTTCATATAATTTATTATGAACTTTTCTAATCTTATTACGGCAAGTTCTTTGAAAGATTCTTCTAATTGCATTCCTATCTTTTTTAAGTTGTCTAATATTACTGGGTAAGTTTTTGTGATAAATTTCAACTTTGCGCTTGGAGATTGATTCTTGCGCTGCATCCAATATGATACTGGTAAGCTTTTCAATGCTGCTATCTATATCACATGAATTCTGAGGTGCTAGGTTTAATACTAGATTATGACTAATTAAATTCCTAAACTTATTCACGTCAGCGTGTGTGTAGTCAAAAAATTGAGTCTCAGCGTATGAGAAGTTAGTAATATTATTTACTGACATAACAATCGCCATGTGGTCAGAGTTTAATTCATCTTGTGTGTTTATTTCTATATCACAGTTAATATTTTTTATAAGACCTATGCCAACAATACTAGGTAATGTATTGGAATAAGGATACAATGTGTAATTATCTGGGGCTAAAATTTTAAGCGTATTTTTAAGTGCAAATGAATATACTATCTTGCCGTTAGGGTTTTCGATTTTGCGGTTCCAATCAGTACATTTGGCATTAAGATCACCGTAGAGCAAGACCTTCTTGCCTAAGCTAAAAATGGTTTCTAAATCCCTAACACAAATTTTGGTTCTAGATGGATTATATAAAGAAGAGAATATATTGTTATCAAAGAGTTTAACTGCTACACTTTCAAGCGTTACAGTTTTTAAAGTGATTTCTGAATAGTTTATTACTGTTTTATAAGAATAAGAACCCCACCCTGAGCTTTATTATTAATTCTATCCTTACGCAGCATATTATACCCTGTTACAATAAAATTGTACTTTGATGTCAGTCTAGTCTCGTTAATCAACATTTTATCTATATTATGGTCCCTAAGAAATTACGTAAACTCCCTGTAATGGTCTCTTATTCCATTAGCATTCCAGTGCGCTATGGGAACTGAAGTAACCTGCCTTCTATTTGCTGTCATTTTGTAGGAGATCAGAAAAAACATTCAACCTATCAATATCTTTTTTTAGCCTAACATCTTACCTATATTGCAGAACTCGTTCAGTTTTCTAATTTCGGATGCCAGTTCCAGGAATTCTTCAGTCTCGGCGGGTATTGTGCTTTTCTGTTCGTGAAATTTTTGTTCCAGTTCGTTATTTGGTTTCCTCTTGGGGTTTCCAAGCATTAGGCCTAGATTGCTGAATTTGTGGGTAAATTTGTTGCGCCATTGCTGGTGGAATTTTCCATATACCCTGGATTTGGTTTGAGAGTCTTTTTGTGGTCCTAGCGTGTATTTTTTCCAGGTGTTGGATGTAGGTTGGGCATTTGAGATCACTTGCCTCGAGTCGTCCTTTGCGGTTGAAGCAGGTCATTGGGTTCTCTTCTTTGCGATCACATGATTCTGATAAATGTGCTTGAGAGCATTTAACACACTTGGGCACATGTTTACAATGGCTACTGCCATGTCCAAACATTTGGCATCTGCGACACTGTGTAACACGTTTGCTATTTCGAAACTTGTCCCAGTAAATCCTAAGTCCTGTTTTAGTGGAATTATGATTAGGTAGTTTGGATGCTCCGCGGGTTTCCTTTGCTTCATTTGAATAATTTTGGTTATTTGGACACCTTGCAGGAGTAAGTCTGCCTTGATTTCGTTGAGAAAAAGAATTGGTAATCCTTTAGCTACTAAATGTTTTAGTTTTTCATCTTTGAATGGGTGCGTAAAGGATGCATAGTTGGTACTGACCAAGTTGTTTTTGATGGACTGGTAGTCCGCTCGATCGAATGCTTGGATGGAGATCCCTTTTTTGGTGACGCTGAATCGAGTCTTCTTAGATGCTGATATCTCATTGATCTCTTTCATGACCAACGAGGGGTTCCTGACCTTTTCAGTTATCACTATTGATGAAATCGCCTGATTGACAAGTTTCATGTTGCTTTTAGCAACTTCAGACACGCTTTGACTATTCTCTTCATTTGAATCCGAATCGGAGAGTGCTTGGTAGCGATTTTTGGAGAGAAAATACATCGGTTCATTCGCTGTCTTCTTTCTTTGAGGTGCCATGTTGGTAGGAGACACAGACACTTAAGGTAGTGAGCCAAACACCTTTCTACCTTAAAGCTTTAATATGCAAGAGGTGCAGCCAAGCTCCTTCGCCTCCAGCGACACTAAACTGCTCTACGAATTAATTTCAACTAATCACGAAAAAACTGTAACTAACGACCTTTTCCGCGACCAGATATTTTCAAACGATTTATTAGGATACGAAGTGTTCACGACAAACTCGATTAAAGCAATCAATTAATACTTTCTTAGATTTTTAGATTTATAAAGTGCATTTATTAATCATATTAAGTTACATATATACACGCTCTTAATGGCGATTGCATATGCTTGACATATCAATTTTAATATACATTGGTATAATCAATTGAATATTATTTTTAACATTGTAAGAATAAGCCTACTGTACGCAGTAAAAGTATCAATGGTAGTATTTTTCATATATAGATTGCAAATCACAATGCTTGCTACTTGAGTATTTTCTAGTCAAAAACTTATAAAAACCTAATCAGGAATGACAGTGAGACTTATCCTATCGTATTTACTATATACACTATGTACAAAAAGATCGAGCTGAATAGTTCAAGGTTAATTCTATTATGATAAAAGTATATGATGCGGAAGTTTGTGTTTGATTCTAAAATAAGCTGTTTCATGATTAATAGAAGGGATATCTTTAATCGAATCATGTGTTTAATCTGTTCATCGTAGAAGCTTTTAGTTAATTTATATACTTGTTCTGCGATAGTGTTAATTGAGTATTTTTTATGTAAGTCCTTAATTTTATCAGTATTATCTATTAACTTTAGGCACTTGCTTTGTACTGCCTGTAGTTTCCCGTAGTTGGAATTGCACGTATTACTCCATATAGGAGCCGCATAGAGCATAATAGGTCTTATAATAGTTTTGATAATAGTCAATTTGTTAGCGTCGCTTGGGCCACTATCCCTACATAATAATGCATAAAGCATACCTATCACTTTTTAGGCTTTCTTACAAGCCTCCCTAATATGTACACTAAATGTAAGTGACTTATCAAGATACTGTCCTAAATATTTGACTACTTTTTTAATTCTTTGTCCTCATCATACATACGTAGCGGTACAGAAATATCTTCAATCTTTTTTTTTTTTGTAAATATAATTAGTTCAGTCTTGTCTATATTTATTTTAAGTTTAAATTTTCTATATTAGTCTTCTAAGATCAGGATATGCCTCTGCAAGTATTTTAATACGATACATATGTTTGAGGAGTATGCATAGATAGCAGTGTCATCCGCAAATAACGCTTTACTAGTTTGGTGAGATGATGGAATATCATTTATATAATATATAAAGTACCTAGGTCCCAGTATGGACCCTTGGGGTACACCCGCCTGAGCATCTTTATCATCGGAATACCTGTCGTTAACTAGAACTCGAAATTTTCTATCACGCAGATAACTAATTCAGATCTTAATTAAATATAAGCGTAAATTTCGGTTACTGAGCTTATAAATAAGGCCTTTGTGCCACACAGTATCAAATGCCTTTTCTAAGTCAAGGAGTAAAAGCGCTGTACATTTGTTTTCATTACATTTAGTAGATATGTGATTTGTCAGTCTCAACAGTTGGGGAACAGTATTGTATCCTTGTCTAAAATCGAATTGCTCAGTTATTAATTGTTTATGTGCATTTCCGTAGTCAAGAAGTCTGTTATAAATCATTTTCTCAAATATTTTACTTATAGTTGGCAGAAGGCGGATTGGTCGATAGCTCTGAGGAAATAATTGATCTTTTCCTGATTTATGAACTGGAAAAATGGTCGCCTTCTTCCATGCGTTTGAAAGTAAGACAGCTTGATGCAAGAATTGAATATATGGCTTAGCTTAACAGCAGCTTTCTTAGGCAGATTTTTAAGAACTCTATTGGGAATATCATCGTAGCCAATAGCTTTTTTGGGTTTTATTTTAATTAATTAATTTATTTTATTTCTTTAGGTGTTATCATTTTAATAGAATCTAATTTTATTTTTACTCATGTCAGTAGTCAGTCTGTGAAAGTGTTCATACTGGAATGCCAGGACATTGATTTTGTCTTTGTCTGAGAAGACTAGCCCTTGAGGCCCATGCAGAATAGGGATAGTTGTTTTAGTTCTTTCTTTTAGGACTTTAGTTATTTTCCACATAGAATTCTCTTTAGTTTGCAAAGTAGTTAGTTTTTTAGTCCACTTGTCATTTCTATGTACCCTTTGCTCCTGCCTAATTATTTTTGTTAGTTTATTCATTATGGTTTTCAGATAAGGGGCTCTACATTTTTGCCATGATTTTTTAATTTTATTTCTGTCACTAATTAGTTGTTTGACGTGAGCGGGCATGGTGTATGTGAATTGGAACGGGCGAGAAATCGGTATATTTTTTATATTTCTTGAGTAATGACGATAGAAAAAGCAGCAACGCTTTCATCTATTTTGGCTTTTGATTGTAAATTATTATCTATTTTAATATTAGCCTCGAAATTCTCTCTGACACCCCGGAAATTTGCTTTTTTAAAATTTAAAAACGTTTTACGGGTTGTTTGCAAGTTATTTAAGTTATTTAGCTCTATTATTACAGGGTTGTAATCAGAGTGGAGTTCATTTTTTGATTCAACACTAACTAGATTTTTGATATTTTTAGTAAGGGTGATATCTACTGTGCTGGGTGCTGCCATATAATTATTGGGATAGAGTGTATGACCATCGGGGTATTCCAAATTAAAAGGATGGCTATTGATATAATTATATAGTGACTTCCCTATCTTATTGTTACTGGAGCACTTCCAGGCTGTGTGCTTGGAGTTTAGGTCTCCTGCTACTAAAACATTTTTCCCTGACGCAAAGAGTGTGTCAAGTTCTGAGTCAAATAAAACTTTCTGTGGGGGTAAGTATACCGAAATTATTTTAAGTTTATTCTTGAGTTGAATACCAACCGCTTCTATATTAACCTATCCCGCTTCGATTTTATGAAACTGAATTCCCTTTTTGATTAATATGGCAACACCACCACCTCCACTATTACCAGGTCTGTCTTTTGTCTCGCAAATCAGCATTACGTCAATATTGTTAAGCAGTAATTGGGTCATGACTGTGAATTTTTCTAACCTAGTTTTACAATTACTTAAAGAGTTGTTAAGTGTTTTCGATAAATTCAAAAATTCATTTAGATTAATTTGCTCGCTGATGATCGACTTTCTACCAGCTGCTTCTTTTCGATGCTTCTTAGATGTTCGCTATGCTGGATATTTGCATTCGACTGCGCAGCTGTCGGATTCAATGGTGGGAATGAGGTTGCTGGAATGATACTGCTTGGCTGGATTTTGGTTCTAGTAGCTTGCTTCCTTCTTGCTTCAACTTTGTTTAAATGCTCAATGTAGGCGGGCACCTTCTGAAGTTGACTGTGTGTACTCCTTTGCAGTTAGCACACTCTGGCTCCTTTTCCGGAGTCTTATCGCAGTCCTTCGTTAAATGTTCTTTCAAGCATTTGACGCACCTTGGGGGATGGTTACAGTGGGCAGTACCGTGACCAAATTTCTGGCATCTATAGCACTGGGTTACTCCAGAAGAATTCCTATATCTTTCCATGCGTATTTTTACATTTGAAATGTATTTAATTTTGAATGCCGTTCCAGTTTTAGTCCCAGGGGCGAGAGTGATTAGGAAGAATGGGTGTTCCTGAAGAGATCCTTTTTTTGACTTCATTTTAATGCAGCTTATAACATCGAGCTCCTGTTGTTCCAAGTCTTCCTTTACTTCATCAGGAGTGAAGTCTGGTAATCCCTTGATGACTATTTTTAGATGTCTCTCTTCCTTCGGAGTGTATGTATGGAAGTTGATGTAATTACTAGCAAACACTTTGACTAGTATATCATGATCAGTTTTGTTCTGTGGTCTAAATGTGCACGTCCCCTGATTTATTTTTAAGATAGGTGGATTCTCGAGCTTGAGCCGAAGTTCTCTTAGCGGTCCTTGAAGATTAGGGATTGTAGAGTTCACCACAATCGGCGGCGGTGGTTTGATATTGGTTGGTGGGTTGTCCTTCTCCCCTTGGTCGTCTTCTTCAAATTCGGGTAGACTTGAGTTTTCAGTTTCCATATTGTCCTTGGTTTCAGTTTCTAGGTCCTCTAGCTGTTTAAATTTATTCTGAGTTTTCAGCGGCGGTGCGGAATATGATCCAGATGAGGTTTTTCTGGGAGGTTCATTTTCATTCGCATTACCAATTTTCCTTTTTTTTTGGAGATATTTCTTCTCACAAGAGTCTCCCAGTCAATTGGGGTTGGTTAAAGGAGTCTTGTCTTGTCAGATTTTTGTTGTACACAGTGTTCTCTAATAGACAGATGAACTATGATATGAATCACTGATTTCGGAAAGTAACGTTTCAGGCGCGTAAACCGAAAAGCAGAGGACGAACCACCAATTACGGAACACCTATAAGATGAACAAAGCCAAAGATTTTCTATAATTGGATGTTCATTTTCTGTTATGTGACCATCAACATACAGAAATGGACCGATAACGCTGTAGGGAGAACGAAAATGGGCTCTAGAGAGAGAGAAAAAATATATGAGATGTAGACTTGTATTTTTGTTTGGTGAAATTTGATGAAGCACAGGGCCGTGTATGTATCGCGAATGCCCGAAAAAAGTGACGTTTCTTGTATCTTTCAAAATTTATTTAATTATATTTTAGTGTTAAAGGATTAAAAGCGGCGGTAGCCTGTGCAGTTAGTCGGTGTTGTAAAGCAGTTGAAGTTAATTTTTAATATTTTTAAAATATGATCGCTTAAGCAGAGAATTCTTAATTGTACAAGGTCCTAAAATAATTTAAAAGTGGACCAAAAGTGAAACATTTGAGAAAAAACTGCAACATACTAGAAGCATTGTAAGATAATATTTTTATAAATAATAATAACTTGTTCAAACACTAACTTTTTTTAACTTGAATTAACTGTCAATCCTCTATAACTTAAAATTGGCCAAAAAGTGGACAATTGTATAACTTTTTATCCCATGGAGGGGCAGTGTCACTGCACGCTGGAAGGAGAAGGGTACGCAGGCATCCGTGGAGGAAATCATGACTTCCGAGTCCTTTAGTGGGGTGGGGGTGGGGGCGTAGCCGGAAGAAGAAAAGGGGGTGGGGATGAGGGGGCCCCAACCATCGCCCCCTCTTGTGAGATCCAATGCACGGGAGTGGGC
>JAAAKG020143101.1:0-11445 GCA_010014905.2 Druon quercuslanigerum
TTCACTGTATTTTGACTCAACAATTTCTTAGAACAAGAATAGGTGATCGCTACTTTTTTGAAAATGGAAAGAGTGGAGCACCTTTTACCCTCAGTATGTCAAGCTTCCTCTATTTGAATATTGTTTATGTTTAATTTTAATATTTATTTTATCGAGATTATTATGATTCAAAATTAAAACTTTTTCAGAACAACTGAATGAAATTCGGAAGGCAAGTATCTCTAGATTAATGTGTGACAACGGTAACAATGTAACATCAATGCAGCGTAAAGGATTTGAGCTAATTTCTAAAAAGTAAGATTTTCAGTTTTTCTTTTGTGAATTTACGTAAGGGACATCAAAAATTGATTTGCAATTTTGCTTTGCAGGAATCCACTGCTTAAATGTAAAGATATCCCTTCGATCGATTTATCATTGTGGAAGGAACGTTAATGCCAGAAATAGCAGAAATTAACACGATACAGCATTCTTCTCGATAGTAGTTAAGTTTATTAAGAACTTTTGTTTATAATTACAAGCAGCACCTTTGATTCTTACTTTAATTTGCTACACTACAATAGCATAAAATTGGCTGGAAAAATTATTTTTAGGGTTAGAAAAATGGTGTGAACTTTTTTCTTGAAACTCTGAAATACTAATACTTTCCAAAATAAGACGCGCGATCTTATTTAAAAAATCGACAAGAAGATCAGTGTACGGCTTGGACTATAAAATAAAATGATTTATTCTCTTTTCAAATTATGCATTAATAGTATAACATAAGCGCGCTGCAGCGCGCATGTCACGTTGTTATATCGCTCAATATAATAAAATTCGCCAAATAAAAAATTAATATTACATTCAAGATATTAAATTATTTTTACGACCCTCCTGGGCTAGAAACTGTCTTTACCAGAAATATTAATTAACGCTAGCAGAAAAATAGCCTTAAGTTATATAAGTATATAGGTAGGGAGGCTTTTGGATTTCTTTTTTCCGTACGATTAGCAAACTTGCGGCTAGAGCGCAGATGGCTGTAAGATTGTTTCTGCTCCTTATTTTGACGTATTAATTACAGTGCTGTACCCCATTCGTAATATCGTTTTTGAAAATCAATACTAAAATCCGGGAATGGAAATTTTTCACCCCAAAAAAAATGAAATAGGATATGATGTCTGAAGTCACACAATACGTTTATCAATTCTAAAAAATCTCTGCTAAAAATTTTCTGCTAGGTAGGACATAACTTATTAAGCTTTTAAGAAGATGTTGATGGACATACGATTGCAAGGATTCATTTCTATAAACATCGAAACACCTCGGAAACACCATAAATAATTTTGCTTACTCAATAAATGTCACCCTGAAGGACTCAGTTCACACCATACGGAAATCATGTCATCTCACACTGAAAATTATTAAGACCTGCTTCAGTCTCGATGACTGCCTTTGTAGTACGTCAACACCATGAGCATCAGATATGAAATTATATCTACTTTTTGTTCAAGTTTATGAGAACAAGTTGATGGACATACGATTGGGGGAGAAATTTCAGCTAAGTAGTTCATAACTTATTATGCTTTTGAGAAGAGGTTAATATATATACGATTGTGAGGATTTATTTCTATAAACATTAAAGCTCCTCGGAAATACCATAAATAATTTTGCTTACTCAATAAATGTCACCCTGAAGGACTCAGTTCACACCATACGGAAATCATGTCATCTCACACTGAAAATTATTAAGACCTGCTTCAGTCTCGATGACTGCCTTTGTAGTACGTCAACACCATGAGCATCAGATATGAAATTATATCTACTTTTTGTTCAAGTTTATGAGAACAAGTTGATGGACATACGATTGGGGGAGAAATTTCAGCTAAGTAGTTCATAACTTATTATGCTTTTGAGAAGAGGTTAATATATATACGATTGTGAGGATTTATTTCTATAAACATTAAAGCTCCTCGGAAATACCATAAATAATTTTGCTTACTCAATAAATGTCATCCTGAAAGACTCAGTTCACACCATACGGAAATCATGTCATCTCACACTGAAAATTATCAAGACCTGCTTCAGTCTCGATGACTGCCTTTGTAGTACGTCAACACCATGCGTGTCAGAGATGAAATTATATCTACGTTTTGTAAATATTAAGGAGAACACGTTGATGGACATACGATTTGGGGATAAATTTCAGCCATAAAGGTCAGATCTTACTACGCTTTTTAGAAGATCTTGATGGACATACGATTGCGAGGATTTATATGTATAAAGAAGCTTATTGCTTAGACATTCGGTAACCATGCTTCACCCGTCCTACATAATTTTTTTGATATTTTGAACAAGTATTTTGTTAAAAAGCCACCTTAAAAGGTAAACATCTAAAACATTGTTTTATTCTGTTTACAAACTATCCGATTTTTAAAATATTACAATATTAAAATGCTGGTGTTCATTTTTATACTTCAAGAGATAGAAGACAAAAATTGTTTTTTACATATTCGATGTTTTTCTACTAAAAAAAATCATCATAAAATGTTTATTATTACAAAATCATAAAAGCACATATTTCCTAAGTCAATATTTTTTTACTGCAATAAGTTTACTACAACATTTTTTTTATCCTGTACATTGTACGTCTCGCTCGTTTCACTGAAGGTCGTTGTACATTTTCGATTAAACTATTTTGAAAGTTTTCTTAAAAATTTTCCGTTATTTTTTGAAATACGTATACATATGATTCAAATATATCTTTCGATCCTTTTGTCACTACTGGTGAGGAAAACCACCCCACAAATATGGTAAATAATAAAAAGAGTCTATAAATAAAATAAAAAAATCTGTCAAAAATTTCTTTTTTAAAGTGAGTGTCGCTATCAAAGTGAAATCAACTAATTTTACTCAGGTTTTAAAAAAATTTTAATGATATAAACCAAGTTATCTGAGACGCTTTTAAAATATTTAAATATTAGGCAGAATTTTGATAACAATTTTTTTTTTCAAATTGTGCACTTATTATTAGAAAAAAGACAATCATATCTAAAAAATTACACATACTAAGTTGAAAAAGAACAAACAACTTTACTACCAGATATTGGTTATCAAATTTATGAACGAAAGTTTTCTACGCTGCTAATAATTTTATCTTTCGTTTTTATTTTCATTGTTTTCTGTTCTATTTTTTTTCTGTAATAAAATCATTATCTAAATTAATTCAAAAAGTAAACAATGAAATAAACAAGGATGAAGATTGTGATTTCACATATAATTACGTAGATTGAGCTTGTAATTATTTTTGGGTAATATTCTTTATTTTTAAGTTTATAATTTTTTACATTAGGTCAAATGAAGGAAATTGAAAAAAGCGTGATGGGGAATTACAATATTATTAATTTATAGAGACTTAGGTTTAATATCTAAATTTCTAAAATATAAAACTCCTGAATTACAAAATTCCATAATTAAATTATTCAAAACTAAAAAAACCTTCCTAACTGTTTAAAATCTTGATAAATTGTAAAACTTCTGAATAAATAAAATACCCACAGTTTTTAATATCACCGAATTTGAAAATTTCCAAATAATAAAATTCCAACAAAAAATTGCCGTATTATAAAATATTTGCATTAAAAAACGTTCTAAGCATAACATTTTTAAATGGAAACAATTATTAAACTTTTGTCTCTGATGTTATTTATTCTTCAAGAAAAATAATTAAATAATTTATCCAATAAATTTATATCCAATAAATAATCATAATTTAAAAACATATATTTCTTAATAAATTTTTTTTGCAATTATTTCTATTTTAAATTTAAACAATAATTTTACAAAATTTTAGCATCAATAAATTTTTTTTGTAAAAATATTTCAATGTTTTATTCTTATTAAATGAATAATATTCGTAAAAAATTTTAATAATTTAAATTCGGAATAGTTCCGAATCGCGGATTTCATAATTTGGAAATTTTATAATTCGGATATAATTCGCCTCGAGAGAACTTACCTGAAGCGCTGACAAGAATTTTATAGGGCAGGCGATTTAGGGAAAGACAACAAATGAAAAATCTCGTAAATAATTTTTCAGATTTTTGCATTAAATGGGATGTCCCTCAATTTATCGATGCATGTATATTTTTTTTATAAATGATGTATTTCTTGGCCGTCTGAAGTCAGCCAGAAAATCCGAAACAACTAGCCAAACCTATGAAAAACATTCGAGTAGTTATTTCAAATTTAAAAAAATGTAGAGAAAATGTAAATTGTTTAAGGCTGCAAGAAAATACAAAATTTTTATCACGATTTTTAGGAAAATGTTAAATAATTTTTTCATCACTGAAAAGTATTTCAAGAGTATATTTGAAAATATTTTAAACATGCCAAAATATTTCTCTCTAGCTCTAGCGGCAGAAAAAATGCCTAACTTTGAAGATTTATTTTCAAAGTATAAAAAACGTAATAGAATTTCTTTTTATAGGGTTTATTTAGCACATTTTGAATTATGAAAAAAAATAATTTTATTATTATTTTGATACAAAATGACGGCTAGCGAGAGTCGATCTTTAAAATTTTCTTTTTTTAAACACCTTCACGGGCGAACGGTTCTCTCGTTAAGTGTCATACCTAAAAAAAAAAGAATGTTTATAATCTATATACTATTCGCTGTGAATATTTCGACTAAAGCCAACTAAGTTTATTAAAAAATCGTAAAATAAAACAAAAATAGTTTATGTTTACTCGATTCCTTCCTTTAGGGAATATGAAGCATTTCCAGTCGCCAAACACTTTTGGTTGTAAGTTTTAAAAAGGAGAGTGTAAATTATTCTTACTTGGAATGTTCAAGTATTCAAAGTTCATTTGACCTAGCATTTTATGAAAACTTTTTTTTAAAGTCTAACCGTTATTTTTATTCTCAGTTACATAGTTTTTTCTTTTAATTTGGAAAACAGTTTCCATCTGATACAAATTATTTATTTCATCCGCAACTCCAATCAATATCTTTCAAAACGATCTTCGAAGCATTAACGATAGGAACAATATTAATTTTATTTGCTTTTTTTCCCAAAACTCATTAAATTTCTGTCTATTTTTTTTACAAGAAATACATCTCTTAATTCCAGTTTGGTTTCATTATAAATAATTACAAATTTAATTTTAATATCCTCTACACTGGTTGCTTTTACAATTCGACCATCTCCAACTTTTAGATTTATCGAATTTTCTTGTTTATTGACTTTAACAAAATATTTATTTTTCTTTATAACATGGTCAGAACATCCACAATCTAAAACCCTTTCCAATTTGGTCTGACAATTATTTACTTCAATTTTATTGTATCGTACTGTTAATGAGCAGGTCTTCCACATTTTAAACATTTATAGTCTTCCTTCATTTCATTTATAACATAATCCACTGTTTTGCCTTGCTCGTGTAGAATGTCTACTGAGTCACCAATATGGCTCAATAAATTTCGAAGAGTTCTCAATAATAAATTTTCTTTTTATGTTTCACTTACCGTAGTACCGGCATTTTTTAAATAACTTATTAATTTTTTAATGTCACTATGAAATTAACTGGTTTCTGTATAGTCTTTTAATTTCAATCTATCGAATTTATTTCCGATAGAAATATTTAATGCAGTTAACTCTTGTAAATATAATTGATCTATTTTCCCGATCATTTCGTAGCTAGTACCGTCTTCACTTAAAAGTTCCATTTTCTTATTTGACAAAGCACTAGAGATGTGGTTCATGGCATTTAGATCTCTATTTTCCCATTTGGCTTCATTTTTATTGTCGGTTCTCACTCGTCGAATAACTTTTTCAAGTTTTTTTATCCTTAGGAGTACTGTGATTCTTCAGATCAGTTTCTTCAACCCCTTTCCTTACTTTATTCAAACCGATAATTTTTTTACTATCTTTACAAACCGTTTTTTATTTTTCTCTTCTTTAACTAATCCCAAACTTTCTTCACCTGTTTCCTTTTTTAATTTCAACTCCTCTTCCAATTCATCACGGCGTGTTCCCATTACCTCCAGAACTTCCTCGAACTTAGTTCAACCACTTTTGTCCAAAGATAAACCATTTTTTACGGATGTTAAATCATTTTTAACCGATGCTTTAGCACGCTGTGCTACCATGTTAACTTATGAGGTGTGAAATTCAAAATAAGATAAGTTATGGAACACTAAAGTTTAGATAAAAATACTTATTATATTACATTCTTACTTTTAAGATGAACCGAGCATCTTTAGATGTGAAAGGGTTGACTTACCTTGTTCGACTCGACTGAGAGACTGACCTACATATTTTTATTTTACGATGGAGGTTTTGTGCACCGCAAAAACGTTGCAAAAGGTTAGGTAAATAAATAGTGCTACCAAAAAGTTCTGAAGCAATTACGCGACGCAGTAAGAAGCAAAAGGCCTAATTTGTGGAAAAGTGGTGAGTGGATGGATCCCCGCAACGCACCTGATGACTAACCGTAGCTTATTTAGCAATTTCCTTCTGGTTCCATCTCAAATTGAAGTATTTCCTAAAACGGTAACAAATTCAAGAAGTGAAGGAAATGGCATAGAATGTGACAAAACAGCTGTTAGCTATTCCAATAGCTGACTTTAAGCAGCGCTAAAAAAATGGAATAATCATAGAGATACAAGACTTGCTGATTTTCCGAGACATGTCCTGGTTTTACTGAATCTATTCTGTTGTCCTGGTTTTTGCAGAGCTAAATTTTTTTTACGGAGATGTTATGATTATAAATACCAATTGTGAATTGAACGCCAATTGCTAGATCATTTTTTCATTGATAAAATCTCAATGGAACAATGAACGCAACCGACTTTTGGAGAAAACCATACTAGACAAATTTTGCCCCGTCTGTGAACGCAATTCAATTTACGTGACGGAAACGAAATAAGGCCGATGAACTTTTATTTAGAGCTTTTTACGTGATCTGTAATTCGAACAATCCATCTGGTAACATTAATAATCAGTAGAAGAAGTTTATGACTTCCACAGAGAGTACTTTGAGAGAAATATCAACACCATTGACTAGGATTAACTTCTTTAGCTGCTACGTTACAAAGTCGGAAATTTTCCAGACACATCTTGTCCTAGTAATGTTCTGGTGAACAAAATTAAAGACTCGTCGATTTATTTCTTTTTAATAAATGAATGTTTATAGTCGCATCAACTGCAACTCATAAGCAACTATAATGTAGGGTTAATTAAAAATTATAGTATATCTGTGGAGTATTACACCAAGGGACAGATGCAAAGATTTCTAAAAAATAAATGCAGCCTCGCTTTCTGGTTTGTGAATCGAACTCGCTCGAGCTTTATTGCTGAGGATGCAATTTTGGAACAAAAGACAATCAGGATACCGTCTGAGCTGCGATGACTCCCTGACTTGAAGATTATTATACATAATATCTGCTAGATATAAGAACCCATTGTATTATTTAACTCAGTTCGAAAATGTTTAAAATTCTTAATAATTTAAAATTTCCTAATGTTGATTTTTAATTTTACTCCTAGTACAAATAATATTGTGTAAATTTCTATTACAGTGTTGTACAAGAACAGACGCCGCAGGATATGGACATTGAATGCGGTGATGTTACTCCATTTTCCTGTAAAGAATCCAGGTATCGAACTTTCAATGGTTCCTGCAATAATTTGTTGCATCCCACCTGGGGAATGCCATACACGAGAAATTTACGACTTCTTCCTGCCGATTATGCTGACGGTAAATTACTCTTCATTTCAAATTATTATTACGGGCCGTACATAAAGTACTTTACCAGCTTGAGTGTGTTATTAGATCTTTGACTATTTTGTCAAAACTTATTTCTTGGCCGAAAATTCATCTCTTTGGTTCAAGTATGAATTATTTAATTTATAGAAAATTAGCTTCTTTGCTTACTAGTTGGAAAAGCAATAAGTTTTTCTTTTCTGTTAAAATTAATTTACCTCGCAAACGATTCATCTTTTTTTTAAGGGGGGGGGGGGGCGCTCAAGCATAGGGAATAATTGGTGACGTGGGTTTTGAAAGATCCTTAACTGAACATAACTTTTGCACGAATAAATGTAATTGACAACTTTTTCCATTTCGAAGGAATTCGGGCTCCTAGATTGTCCGAAAGCGGAAACCAATTACCACTCCCTAGAGTACTCAGCTTCGAATTAACCCCCAACGACGTAATTCTCGATAAAAAATTTACTTTAGCGACAATGCAACATGGCCAGATTATTGCAGACGATATTTCATTGGTAGATCGCCCAAAATCCTCACGTAAGTGTCAATCTATTAAATCATAATCTTTAAATTAATTTTATGATTAAAATATTCAAATTAGAATTTTCTTCAGAAATTATTTTGATATTAATAACATCAAAAATTCTATATTGCAGCGGCAAATCAGTGTTGCTCTGAAGAAAGAAAGCTGGATAAGGATTATTTAAAAAAACCTTTGTGTTATCCGTTTATTATACCCAAGGATGATCCAGATTACAAAGGCAGTGGTATCGAGTGTATTGAACGATTCCTACGTACTACTACTGATTTGGATAGTGGCTGCTCTACTCGAGGAGGAGCTGTGACACAGGTTAAAAAAAATTATAAAATTAACCAAGTTTATTTAAAACAAAACAGCCCCACAAGAAAGGTGTTCTTTGCAACAGACAAGCCCACCATACCGATACATTTTTCGGGTTCAATGAATTTGAATCTGTGGTCTGTTTTATTCTTTAGGTCAGGATCCAGATCATTTCATGTTTATAAGGGCAATTACGGTTAATCAGAGAAAAATAAGATTGTTGCAAACTTTTTTGGATCGCTTAATCTGATTTCAGGTTTTCTTTGATCCTTATCATGCTATTTCAATCTCAAATTTTGTTTGTCAAATGAAAACGTACTTTTGACCGTGGACTCTAAAAGAGCGCGATATTTTACGTTTACAAATGGTTTGACCTATGGATCAAAGTTCCCTTTACAGTTCGTCTAAATTTCGAATCACTCTCTAAACTAATTTACCTAAGATTAAAAATAATCCGCAATGAGTTAATTTTTCAGTTATGAACAAAATAACAGTCTGCGATGATTAAGAGAGTGATTTGGCTTCATGTGACCATTAGGCGTAATTTTGGTCGAGCTTCCACAAGCCGAATGAAAACGAAAAATACCCCACTCTTTCGGAATGCGCGATCAAAAACGAGTTTCCATTTGAGAAACAAGAGCTGACCTTGAAATGACATTGATCCTGCCCTGATGTGGTCAAACAAACACTGGTTTAGATTCATTAAATTCGAAAACTTACAATATCCTGACGCGTTAAAGAAACTTAGATTCAAATTCAACAACCCCAAAAGTGTTTTAGTCTGATGAAGAGAAACATTTTTTTCTGGGGCGGTGTAATGTTACAGAATCATTTCAGCTAATTTTTTATTGCAGCTGGCGATTGTCCCAAATTTCTTAGAACTGTCCTCTGTTTATGGATTTAATGATAAAGTCAATGGAAATATACGAGAACGAAAAGGTGGTCGATTAATTGTCGAAAGACGAAACAATCACGACTGGCCACTGACGACAAAAGAGCAATACTTTTCTTGCAATGGAACAGTGAACACCTGTTACAAAACTGGTATGCATTTGTTTTTATTTTCAACCAGAATAATGTTCATCTTTGGAATTCTGATCTTTTATATTTTACCTTTGAAAGCTGAACTTTAAAATTTGACTAATTACATTTAACACTAAAAACTTAAATGTACACCCAATTTTATCCATGTTTCCAAAACCACAAAATACTGTGAAGCATACAAAATATCAGAAAACTATACCTAAATGCACGTCACGTTGGTATCTTCGGCAGCTTTAGAATTAGAAGAATAAATACATTGTGATGCAATTTTCGAAATGGGTTTACAAGACATAAAGGCAGGACTTTAAGCCAGTTGTGTTTTTATTTTGTTTAAATATTGCACTTTATTGATTCTATTTTATATAGAGTTCTAAAGCCCTATGTTCTGTTCAATTCTAAAATAAAAACTTGAAGGCTTCTCCTTGGAGAAACCAAGGTAACTAGGCTTCCGTATGAAAATGATTATCTCTTCCAAAATTTTTGCCAAGAATATTATTTATTCTTAACCTTCTACCTTGACCAGCGTATTCCCAATTTATAATCTACACCACGTGATCGCATCTATCATATAAAGTAAATTACGTCAGTCCATTGAAAATACTATTCTACACTAATTTTTGTCCTATAAACTTTAACATTTCACCTTTTTCTTCTCCTACTAAGCATCCTTCTTTCTTTTCCACAATCCTTAAAAATAAATGAAGAATTTTTAATAGGAAAGATATTGTGGTTGGAAAAGATAATAATTCAAAATTCCAAATATCCTTCCAGGTGACGCCAGAATGAATCAAAATGCGCACTTAGCACTTATGCTAATTATTTGGCATAAAGAACACAATCGCGTTGCTGACGCATTGGCCAAACTAAATTCACATTGGCCCGATGAAAAGATTTTCCAAGAAACAAGGAGAATACTTATTGCTGTACATCAATGTATTTCATATGATGAGTGGTTGCCTTATATTTTAGGTGAGATTTGAATTTAGTGGATAATGTTTCCTAGTAACTTTATTTAAGATTATAAAACTACTCAGTTCCTAAAAATAAATTAATTGTATTGTTTAGAGTTTATGGCTTGTATAAGATACGTACTAAAATATTGTTGCAGGTCGCGAGAATTGTTATAAGAACAAACTCATCTATAAAACCAAAGGATATGTAAACGATTATGATCCTTCAGTAGATCCCTCAATTTCCAACGAATTTGCAGCTGGAGCCTTTCGCTCCCTCCATTCATGTATTGCTGGAAATCTTAAGTGTGTATATTAATTTTAGTAATTTCTATTTAGAAAAAATGTCTAAAAAAAAGTTTATAATGTATAGAAAATAAAATAAGAACTAGAATCGAGAATATGTGAAACGGGTATAGTATGCGGCTTTAAAAAATAAATAATTTTCTATTAGATTAGGATAAAATGATAAAGCTTAACACGAATCCAATGAACTGGGGTAGAATAGGATAAAAAAGTATAGAAAATTATAAAAAATGTTTTAAATTTCTTAGAAAAGGTAAACAGTTTGAAAAATATGCATGTTTTAGATTTGCTAAGGAGAATCGACAGTTTGCAAACTATACTTCAAGAGTAGGTGCAAACTTTTTCAATCCAAATATTCTCGAAAAAGGTGAAAACTTTGATGATATGGTGAGAGGATTATTCACTCAGCCTCAAGAAGCAGCTGATAAATACTACAACAAAGAGGTTTTTTATTAACAAATGTTTAGTCGCATTATTTATATCTTTATTATTATTATTATTACACCATTAAGCCGTTTCCCTTTCGGGGTAGGCGTGACTCACTAGGTAGGGAGGGGAGTA
>JAAAKG020143102.1:0-11445 GCA_010014905.2 Druon quercuslanigerum
ATAGTAAATCGCGTTTCATGTAGAGTTGATTTAGTAGGTTATAATGGTTAAACTTACTTTGATTGAAAATAATATTCAAAGGTGCACATGTGCAATAAATGGCATTTCTTACACTTACATTGAAATAGATTTAAATATACAAAGTATATATTTAAATTGAACATTGTGACGAACTCATTATTCAAATCTTTACAGTTTCAATTGTATGACTCTATAATGAAACATAAAAGGAAATGATTGACAAAATATGTTTTTTTATCCCTTTTGGAAATTTCGAATGGGCTCTAGTGGGGCTCTGACGAGTTTTCTATTTGTATAATCAGGCTCTAGTGAGGACAACTAGCGTGGGCCTCATATGGAATGTAAGGGGTTCTAGTTGGGTCATAGGTCTCACATCACTATGGGATGGATGCAAACATTGAGAATTCTTGACTCGTGAATTTGTGTAATTATGACGTTTCAAGATTCAATAGTCAAAATTCAAGTGGAATATTAAACATTTCAGTTTGAACTTAAATTCAAGCGTGAAATTTTAAAAAATTGCAGATAACAAGTGGAAAGTGGGAATTGAGAATGAAACGAACGACGTATTGCAATTTAATGTACTACCGCGTTTTGGAGCCGACAATTCTTAAGTAATTTATTTGATAAATTAAAGCATTAAACTGATTGGTGCGTATAATGTATGTTATCACTTGACCAATGATTGGAATATGTGAACCGTCGACGCGAACTAGCGGCAAGTTTGCGAAGTGGTAGAAATTCGTGTTTGAAAGAGGCGAGCAATTACTCGAACAGATTTGAATCAGTATCAGACGACGCTCTGCGTGCGATCGTGATTAATTTTAATTTTCGTCCGAATCCGTGATCTTCATAGCGTTTCTGGGTGAATGGATTGTTATCGTCGTCAATAAGTGCCGAAATCTACAAAAGTATAATTGTGTTGTTATGAAGCAGGTTTCAATCTTTTCTGTTGGCTTACAGGGTACGCGAAAGCCCCAGTTGTTGTACTTTATTCTATCAACCGCTTTGTTGGGACCATCTACGTCATAGTCGATCATCCAGGATCAGTGAAAACGAGTGAAAACAGTGAAACGAGCTTTTTTTAATTCTTAAAAAAAAAACATCTGTTTATCCATTTAGCAACCTTTTCAACATGCGTAATTAAGTAAGTAGTCGCTAGTTCGCGTCGACGGTTCACATATTCCAGTCATTGGTCAAGTGATAACATACATTATACGCACCAATCAGTTTAATGCTTTAATTTATCAAAATAATTACTTAAGAAAATTACTTAAGCAATTTACCACATTCTCATTCAGTGCTTAATATAAAACCTAGGATCTTCTGAAAACTCTATTGTTTCAACTTCCTGCCGACAAAATTCTTTTTCTCCCATCATGCGAGTTTAACTGAAGGTGTTTTTCCTTATCGCTATCATTAAGGTATTTCATATTGCATACAAATTTGAAGTTGACCTTTACGTTCATAATGCTTAATGACTTTCGAGCTCCATTTTTATCGGGATTTTATATTAGATTTTTTTTATGTTCATATTAAAGAAATGTATTTTACACGTTTACAGAATTTTTGTGTGAATGACTTTTAGCGAGACATTTAGTTTTAGTTTTTTAGAGATAAATCGCCTGCATATTTTAATATGTATTAATCCACATTTATAAAAATATAGTGGCAGTGTACATAAGTACCTTTGAATAAACAGGTAACTTGAATGTTATTTTTAACATGTTGGATTTCTAAGACCCATTTTTTTACGAACTATGAACTTTTCATTATGTGAACTACATCTTAACTTATTGCATTTTAAATTCTTGAAACAGGTAATTAAAACTCTTAATTCATCTTAGCAATGTTTTGACGAAAATCTAAAATCATCACATTATGGCGCCCGAACAGAGAGATTGCCGGGCTGTCCTAAGTTACATAATTTCGAATATTATTATGGTTTTGATGTAAAGTTTGGAGACAACACTTGTTACTACATCGTCAAAGAGATTGCCTTTGTGTGAGCTGATAGAAAATCCAAGACGTAAACGTCGTGTAGAAAATAGATTTAAAATATTATCCGAGGGGCTGGTCACTGAGATTTCAGGTGACTCCGGGACTTACGGCAGACACTTGGCAGTCAATAGGATTCTCTGAATTCTATCGCGTGCTCCCTTGGTTAGTCCCAGTTAGTCTCATGATAAGTCTCAGTGCGTCACTAGAACTTTCGCTCCAGCCAGCCGGTTCGGCGAAATCCCTGTCGGGAAAATTCGTAACTCTGATGGAAAGACTCGAGAGATCTGTTCCAAATACCGCGCGATTAACTTTTCGAGGGAGCCTCGTAAGAAGTAACAAGGAATCTGCAGTTAGTCCTTGGGAGGTCTCTACCAAGTCCGTTATTTCGGTGGCAGTCATTGCTAGTCTGACTTCCTGAGTAATTTCTCCTACAAGTTGCAAGCGCTTTTACAAGTGCGCGCAGGCGCACTCAACTTATCATAGCTGTTAACGTCCAAATGTGACTGCACGTGTTGCTGTATCGGCAATTAATTCTTCAAGAAGATAAATGTTGTGCCATGACGGCGAAGGAAATAGCAAAGACAGAAAAGATCAGTGTTTTAAAAAAGACACGCTTCGTAGCCTTCCCTAACCTATAAATATATACACTTCTTTTAACGTATTTAATTCTTTATCGACTTCAAAATAACTGATAATTATATCTAAACTTCAATAAGTGCTTCTTTACTTAATTCATAAAACAATTTTCTCGGCCGGAAATTTCAGTAAACTTCCTTCAAATATAACTTATATTTACTCTTACCAACTTTTACAAAACCGGAAAGACCCTCCGAAATTTTTATATAAACCACAAGTGCTACTTACAAGACGAACCCTTTATGAAACAGAACACTTGTAAAACTGCCCAATATTACTTGTAAAAGGAGTCGCCGTACTTGTAACTTGTAAAAAATACCAGTGACTTTATGAAACGCCCACTTGTAATGCAAGTTACAATTCCCTAGAATTGTACTTGTAAATTGTAACTTGTAGGTTTTATGAAATAGGCCCCTGGTCACGGTTGAGTTTTACGGCCCTTTACCGAGATCTAATGGTGGCGTACAATATATATTTGTTGTCCTGGATGCGTTCACGAAATACGTTAAACTGTATTCAATAAAAAAACAAATTCTATGATTTCGGTGAAAAAGGTTCTTGAGTCATTTTTCCAGAAATGAGGAAACCTAAAAAAATTTTGACCGATAATGGAACTCAGTTCACATCTTTAATTTGGAGTAGCAAACTTGGTCATGCAGGCATTGATATTTTATATTACTCTATCCGACATCCTAAGAGCGATTAAACTGATCCTATAATGAGAGAACGTGGAAGATTTTTCCGTATCTTTTGTTCACATTCTCACACAGGTTAGGCTCTCTATATACCCGAAATTGAGTATTTTCTTAATATTACTACTCATCATAGTACGGAAATACACCACTGGAATTGCATTTCGTAATCAAATCATCTGACCAAATTCAGAAGTTGATTAATTTTCCGGGGATGGATAATATTGCACATGAGGCTAAGATTCTTTTGGCCCAAAAACGAATTGATAGACATTTTAAACAGCGCCAAATGAAACAGAGATCTCTTACCAGCCGGGCCGGCCCTGGTTAGATCTCATGCTCGAGAGTCCAACGGAAAAAGGTCAGGAGCATAATTGTTTTGTGGAAATTACACACTTTTTATGAGCTGTGACATCATCAAAGATGTAATTATTGATGCTAGATGGAGTATTACGTGAAAAGTATAATTTAAAAATTTATTAGACCAGTGAAACGAGCTTTTTTTAATTCTTAAAAAAAAACATTTATTTATCCATTTAGCAACCTTTTCAACATGCGTATTAAGTAATTTACCACATTCTCCTTCAGTGCTTAATATAAATCTTTCTTTTGAGTTTAAAACCATTTTCATTTGATATTTAAACAATTATTTCAAAAAATATATTTTTTAATTTTAAAGTAAAATATACACTTATAATATGCAATTATTCCCACATCTATAATTTCGTCATAAAAGTGCGCATCAGCATTGGCAAATTTATACTTATCACAAAATATTTTAAATACGCCAATAAGAACTAATACATGTTTTAAAATAGCATCATACCCACTATTATGAATAGTACTATTTCTATTACTATTATATTTAGGAATATTATCGCTTCTACGCTTATTGCAAATTTACACTAAGTACTTAACAGCTTGTAAGTCCAGTAAACACGCGCAATATAATTTTTGACCTTTTGGGTATGAAAACACGCTTAGTAATAACTGTTTTATTATTGCAAATTATACAAAATCATTACACTACTTTGTAAGGAATAACGTGATATATGAACACTGCAAAAGTTTTAATTGCAAGAGTAGATAAATCCTTACAAGTTTGGATAAAAATTACATTATTGAACGTGAATTTATTCATTACAGGATATCTTCTACAAGGTTATTAGGATTTTTCATTTTTACCTTAAAAAACTAATAATTCTTACATAAAAAATTACATTGAAATTATTTATTAAAAGTAAATATTAATTTTTCTTTGCGAATTTTAAAACATCATTTAAATTAAAAAAGAAATACTTGAAATATTATAATGTGGGGTGAATGCGTTAGGAAAAATGTGATTTATGGCGGCGGATGGAGGGGGAAGTGTGGTATTTGGTGGTGGGTGAAGGGAAAGTTGGAGTAACTGCTTGACAGTAACATAGTCTCTCGGCTTAAAAGTTTAAGAACTAGGATATGTTTTTTGTTCTTTCTTGACTGACAATTCTTTATTTGTTCAAAATTTGTCTTTCTAATTAAAAATCCATAATTTTAATTAAAAATTTATCTCTTCGGAGAAATTAGGAAAAAAGAGAAATAGCTTAACTTTCATAAAGTTTTTTAGTACATTGTCGTAACTTTTCATAAAAAAAGAATTATTAGATTTTTGTAGACTTACGAGTGATTTACACTAAAGTGGCAAAAAATAATGTAAATCCTGCAACGGTTTGATATGAGCTGATAACACACGAATTATCTAATTCTGCGACCAATTCGCTCTAGTTTTATAAAATTTATTCCGAATCTCATAATCTCAAAAAGATTCCATCAAATTTTACATAAGCAATGGAATTTGATAACAAAAACTAAAACAAATTCCATGCTTCACAGGACTATAACTTAATATTAATGTTCATATTATTAACAAACAATAACTAAAACATTAACTTACAATTAAAAATACACTAATGTTATACTAACCTTACTCAGAAGCAGAAAAGAACCATTACACTCCTTGCACTTCACATTAATCACAAAAACAGCTTCATAAAATGTATAATCTATAAGGTATTTACATCTCTCAAAATTGTGAAAAATACTCACTCTGTATCTTAAAAAAACAAAAACAATTTCAAAATCCTCTATAAACACCAGTGGCGGATCTAGGATCAGCTTGCATTGCTTTACAAGTCCGTGAGGTGGTGGTGGAGGAAAATCGCCGTCTCGTATTATCATATAATATATAACGGCGCTCATTAAACCTAGATTGCGTCCTTCAAATAAAGGTGCGCACTATAGACAGTCATTTATACCACAATCAAAACCTACGCAGATAAAGGCGTCTCAATTAGCATCACTGATTTCAAATGCAGTCGTTACAATAGAATATCGTTACTAAATCGTTACAATCGAATTGACACTATCGTTTAGAGATTTATTAATAAGGATATTTTAAAGTTTTCTATTGGAAACTGAACTGAATTTGCCTGTATGAATATTTTCTCTCTGGGCCATATTTTCTTGGTAAACCGCGCGGGTGGCACGCTCATCTTACAGCTTATATCTTGTAACGTAATCGTTTCTGGATGGAAGTGTATATAACTAAAGTTGTACAGAATTTTTTGTACAATTTGATTTTTATACATTTTCCTCGAAAACGACTCATTGCGAGATACGAGTTACAAAAGAAGCATGCAACCCGCGCTGTGTAATTCACCCTCTACTCCCAGGGGGAATATCTCGGAAAATATAGTCAAGAAAGGAAAAATGAATACTATTACTCTTGAAATAAATTTTACGTGCAAGTTGTCTGTAAAAATTGATTTTTGCCAATGCACTCTTCCCAAAAAATGCATACAAACCCCTTATTGACAGGGTGATTCATTCGTAATGAAACAATTGAAAGTGCATGCACATATCTATAAATTGATCTATTATATAGTAGTCAATAATAACAAATTGAAATAAATTATTAATTATACAAAAATGTAATATGGCGAATTCAAAATGTTTAATAAGAAACAAAAACCTGTGACGTTACTGCAAACAGAGTTTTAAATTGCAGTGACGTAAAGCTGAAAGTAACGATTGTAAAAAAATAATAACACAGTAAAAATACATGTATACCTTGTTCCCAAAATGAAAAGTAAAAAAATAAATAGAAGAATTTGTTAGTGAAAGATGCTTATTAATATATTTTCATGGAAATTAAAATAAACGTTTGTACAGAAATAAGTTACAAGCAAAATAAGTCAATTATTGTTTTGGTGTATGTGAATGGATTAGTTGAATAATAATTATGTGCAAAGGTAGATGGTGCTACATGTGTATGTCACAATGGCATGGAAATGTTGATGGACCAGCATGGTTTAGCTTTCTCTGGTATTATAAATATAATTAGTACTTCAATTATTAATAAAATCATCTGAAATACAGATGTTTCTTTGTTTTATAAACAAATAATAATATTCTTATATTTATATGTAATGAGATAACATTCATGTGTCCGAATCCAATAATGACATAGTTTCCATACTTATAGGCTTTGCCGCGCCGCTTGGGCAGAAATTTCAAAAGGGTTGTAGTGAGACTCTGCGAATTTTCCCTATCTGTAATCGGGCTCTCGTGTGGGATTATCTGTAACGTAACGCTCGGGCCATGTTGGCGCTAATGTATTGTAGTTTATTAATGACTTAATAATTTAACGAATATTTATTATTATTAGTATCGACTCTATACCTTCAACTGATCATGATTTTTTTCTTTTTCAGACGCACCAACTCGAATCCTTGGCTCACCTTCCCAGTCCTTAGAACATTTTTTTTATTTCACGAGGAAGGCTTTTTTATTATTAAACTGTCCCGTTGGATCCTTATGTGTATTGGAAATAGCACCTGAAATAATATAGCAACTTTCATATGTAGAGATCATAAATCAGTATCATACATCATATTACATCATGAGTGGCGTAGCCAGGGTGGTCAAGCCCCCCTCCCCTCGAAACAAGGTATTTTTATTATGCAAATCCCATTTCCCCACTTTTTCCTGTACATAAACCCGAGGGCCCCTCCGAAAAAAATTCGAAGCTCCCCCCTCACCCCGAAAAACTCCTGGCTATGCCGCTGTACATCATAATATATTATGAACAATTGCAACATTTTCATTGACTCTCACTTTTAAATTATTAGTTGAATTAAAAGATGTTACATTATCAATACATTATTCACATTTTACATGGTCTTCAAAGCGAGCAGCCCTAAGCATCTGCTCTTGCTGGCGCCTTTTCTTTCCCATCGTAGAAAAGAATTATAGTGAAGCACAATACAAAATTGCATCTAAAAACAAAAATACAAAACTTGAAAGCACTATACTCAAAGGCTCGCAGGACGTTATTTTTCATAATTGACCAAAATCACTAACTGCATCGTCTTCTACAGGGAACTATCATATCTCCAGTTTGATCATTTTATTGTGTATATTTATGTGTTTAATTATTATCTTGTACACACGCAAAATAATCCACGGGAAAAGTTTTTGATGCCAAAATTTCCAACCGCTTGACTCTAAGATTGCCGATGCCGGTAAAGCTTCTTATTTGTAGTAACTTCAGGTAAATTCTTTAAGCCGCATATGGTGAAATCATCTGAACGGACGGATTAAGAAGGATTGAAATATTTTACAGCATACACCACGGAATGTGACGGTTTCTTTTGGGTGAGACGCAAGTGGATTAAAAAGAATTGAAAGATGGGCTTGGATAGGTATCGGATTCAGTCAGATAAAACCTGTTGTTGATTTACGGATTAAGAAGTATTAGAATTTTTCTTTGAATTCGTGTCGCACTCAATCGAAGTGAGCCTTAAAACGTCGCACGGGTTGAGAGGCAAATCGTTTTGGGTGCACGGATTGAAAAGCATTAAAAAGTTTGTCCACTCGCATTACACGTACGGATGGAAAGGGATTAAAATTTAGGTTTTAAGTCGAAGCGCTAATTTAAAAAGTTGAAAATCTTGTCCCATATTGGTTCAAATATATTATATAAAACTTTTAAATTCTATAAAAAACATCCGTATTCTTAAAACGATAAAATAGTTGACAATAATAATGCACCGTTTTTTAAATCCACAGGAAAAATTAAGGCTAAAAAGGAATTCAGGTAAAAATGCGGTGGGGAATCTCGGCATGCATAAAAATAAAGATCTTAAGGGTTTCTGTGTCTATATGAAATTGAGTTTCTGCACAAAATCGACATAACTTATATTCATGTTTTGTGTATGCGTACAAGTTTTTTTATACTGTTGGAGTGTTCGAGAAGTTTTAAAGTTGAATGAGGGGTAGATAGGTTAATAAAAATGGACCCCACCATTAAAACAGGACCGAGACGCATTTTGCATCACGCGAAAGTTTAATAAAGGGTGGCATAACTTTCTGGATAGGCACCCTTGCTTCTGTTATCCCTCTTTCATCCAACACCCTCGGTGCATTGGGCTATCCCGCTAGGATACGTGGATAGAGAGCTGATTTTTTGCTATACCCTACTCGATAATGGACCATCCCAGAGCAATCGACGCAAAAAATTAGGACGTCTCCTGGAGAGCTGTCGAATCAGATCATTGGAAACTTGAATGCTTGAAACTTGATCGTGAACTTTCACCATGCTTTAATAACAACAATTTTTAAACTTTTATGTAAGGTTTGCTTTTTAGGTGTTTTGGACCATTTTACAACGTTTAAAATTGCCATAAAATTTAATTTTTTCTGAATATGTACAATTTTTCGTAAATATGGAACTTAGAATTTTTTCTTTAAAAAAGTGGAAAACAAGTTCTTTTTTCGGAAGTTGTATTTTTAGTTTTTAGACATTTTAGAACACACGAACCATATTTTTAAACGTAATTTTTTAATTTTTTAAATCTTCATACTGTCGGCATAGTACTGCGCTGATCGTGCAGCCAGCTGTTACACAGTACTGGGCGAACTGACGATTATCTGTACGAATGACCAGTACCGAAGAAAATATTCATCAGTGCCCTAAATTAAATTTTTGAGAATGACGAATTTAAATACTCGTAAAAAAAATATAAGATTTGAGGAATTCTCTGCTCATTTTGTCCCAAAAAATATTTTCTACAATAAATAAAATTCGATGGAGTTTCATTAAAACAGAATTTATACAAAATTTAAACTCATCAAAAAGAAAAAATGTAACACTTCTAAAATAATGAGTGGCTATACCTCCTATAAATAGAATCATAGATATATATAACAGTCGTCTTGGGAAATAAAAGAATGATGAAGTAAATGTATAAGGAAATATAAAATCGAAAAAACCAAATATCTTATTTTCAATAAACAATTATATATTCAATTGTATAAAATAGTTAAACTTTTATCCTTCCCAACGATGTACTTCCCAGGAAGACAATTCATTAGTCCACCGGAGTTCACGACCGGCACAGTACTGCCCCAGTACTGGTCACCAATGCAGGTAATCGGTAATGTGCCCAGTACAGGCGGACGGTTGACTCTACGATCCGGGTATTACTATGCTTACAGTATAAATATTTAAATAATGACAAAAATATGTTTCATAATATGGGTCATGTGTTCTAAAATTTTGAAAAACTATAAGTCCAAGTTCTATAAGATGTAACAGTGTTGAACAGGGTATTTTAAAATAAATGGTGCAAAATTGGTGTTCATTACTGGTCTGAATATATTTTATTTGAAAAACTCATCGATGAGATTTCATGGTAAGGTTAGATACCGTTCGTCGATGGTCCTCATCATGTAATAAAAATGTTATTGACTATACCGTGTGATTTTTTAACTTGAAACTTTCAAATATCTCGAAAAATAGGCACTCTATGAAAAAATGTTATAAATCAAAATTTATTCACTCTGAGGAGTACATACACTAATGTTGAATTCGGTTGCACCACACCGCCCCGTGGGGTGGGGGTAGTGAAAATTTCGAAATCTTAAATGGGAACCCCTGGGATAAAAATGCGTATGATTTGCCTGAAACATTTTTTTTTGTTTCGCGATTGATGGCGTTGTCATCGACGAAATTCAATTTTTCTTCATTTCAATGTTACTGAGAATGCACGCTTACGATTCTGCAATACTCGAAATTAGTCCTTAGACAAACGATTACTTTCAGCGTAACCCAGGAACAACGACGTGGACGTAGCAGTTTTCTATTCCCTTGGGGGTGCTTGATTAACGTGAGTACCCTTGCCTCTCACGATTCAGGGTACTCAGGGAATCATCTTTTAATTAAAGTAAGTTGGTTTTTCTTTGTACTCATTGTCTTTCAGATATCTCCACAAAAAGAAATCTGGTGAGGTATGATCTGGCGATCTTGCAGGCTAATTTATCGGACCGTCTCTACCAATCCAGCGACCATTGAAATCACGATCAAGAACTTCTCGTGCTACCGCTGGCTAGTGTGCCGGACAACCATCATGTTGAAACCACATGCTGCCGTATTTCTAAGCTCAAGTCTTCAAGCAATATTGTCAGTTCATTTTCTAAAATGTCTTGATATTTTGGACCATTTAAGCTGCCTTCGATAATCTGGGGACCGATCAGTTTGTTGCCAATTATTCCGCACCATACGTTGGCAGTCCATGAACGCTGGTGTTCAACTTCGCGAAGCCACTGTGGATTTTCAATACTCTAGTAGTGCATGTTGTGTCTATTCCATGTTTCGTAAAAGATAACTCGTCAGAGAATAATACATAACGAAAAAAGTTGGGATTTTTTTGTATTTGTTCACGTGCACACTGACAAAAGCTACCCGATTTTGGAAATTAACGCCATGAAGTTCTTGATGTAAAGAGACAAAAGAAATTTTGCACAACAGCGGCACTTACACGTAACATTACTGCGTTAAACTGCAGGGCTACAATACGCCCTCTTTTTATGACGACTGCTCATGTTGCGCATGTTGCTCAAGATTTTTGACACAACAACATACCTCAAACGTGGTATAGTAGTTGCGCTTTCGCATCGTTCGGTTCTTGTTTTTCGATCGCATTTCGTTTCTACGCGTTACGACTTATAATTAAGGCGTGATATGATCTGAGATAAATATATTGTATTATATACA
>JAAAKG020143103.1:0-11444 GCA_010014905.2 Druon quercuslanigerum
AAATTTTGACTCTCGGAGCTCGCATCTCTCGTTCTGTGACGTTATCCCCTCCCTTTCCTACTAGGCTGTGCTAGTCCCTCTATGGCTAGTCCACGCGCTCGTTCGGTTCTGCTTTCCGGAGGTTCAATTTTGATTTCATCGGACAAAGTCATTGAATGAAACTGTTCACTTTTTAAATTACTATGGATATATTCAGTCACATACAAAGATTAAATTATCTCGAGATAATTCACTTTTACAGAAAGTAAAAGCTAAGTCTTAATTAATCCAATAAAATATTCTATTGACAGAACAATACAATATCACATTTTTTAAAATTCAAAATTGCTCAACAAAATAATTCGATTGGCTCAGTAAAATTTCAGCTTTGTTTTGCCGAAAAGTTATTGTTCGGTAATTCTTAAATTGCAAACTTTAACGTATAAACCGTACTGTGCTGACTAGGGTGGTCCAAAAATGCATGGTAAATTGGTTTTCATGCAAGAGGGCAACGATCGCCCCATCCCATTTCATTACAAATCCCCAAAAAAGTGTCCATATTTGTTTTAATGTTGATTTTAACAGGCGCCGGTTTTGGCTTGAAGTTTGAGTTGAACTTTTTTGAGTTTTTGGAATAATTTTCTAGGGTTTGTGAAAATGTGACGGGAAAGTATAGAGGCTTGTAGATAATTATCCAATGAAGAATTTCATGTATCTGACATATGGGTTTGACATCCCTAACTTACTCCCACGATTCCCTGGAAACTACCCTTAAACCCAAAAATGTCAATTCTTCATGAAATCTACCTTTTGAGCACTGTATTCTCGTCTTTTTTCTACTTAAAATTATATACATTGGTCTAGTCGATCATTTATCAACATTGGTTAATTAATTTTCATTTATTTAAAGCAATGGAATTTGTTTAGATTTTTTTTCTCTCGAAAATTTGCCTTTTTCCCCTAAAAATTATTACTATTAGTCTAGTGGAATATTTATTAACATTAGTTCACTAATTTTCAATTATTTAAGCAAATGGAATTTGTTAAAATAATGTTTTTCAATTCTTTTTTTTATTAAAAAATATTACCAATTCTTTCGTGGAATTTTTATCGACGTTGTTTAATTAATTTATAATTGTTTAAACAAACTCCATTTTTCTAATAATTTTTTTCAATTCATTTTTTTTCTATAAAAATTATTACTGTTGGTCTAATGGGATATTTAAAAATATTGGCTAATTACTTTTTAATTATGTAAATAATTATTATGTCACCAAATAGAATTTGTTTACATTTTTTTAAAATTAATTAATCAATGTTGAAAAATATTTCGCTAGACGAACAGTAATAATTGTTATTAAACAAAATTTTTGAAAAAAAATCATTTTAACAAATGGAATTCGTCACATTTTTCCAATCTCTAAAAAATTATTTCAAAAACAGTATGGCACCAACCGTTGGCGGATCTTCTGTGCGGGTATTTCACTAGACGTAACGGTCAAAGTTATAAACAGGGTTTGATAATTAAATTATGCTCAAGAAATAGCTGCTGGATTATACTGTTTACAATTCAGTTCATATACTGTAATGAACAATCGAAAGTGCCCACTTTAAAAAAAGTGTTTCTTTGCTACCATCATCCGACCAGGCATGTATACATAACACTTGCCCAATCAGCGCCCGGCTAGCTATCGTCTGAGCATTTGATCATAAGATTTTCCCGACCAGAGCCCGGTCAGCTCCGGATTGGGGATTTGATATAAAATTTCCCTAGACAATCTCGGACCAACGCACAGCTAGGCTCTTGAAAAACAAACACAGCCCAGCCAGACCCCGACCAGCTACCTTGTTGTGCCAGGGCTAGCCCGGGTTATTTCTACACAGGATCTGGTGAAAATGAATTATTAAAAATTTTCGACCTTGATAAGATTAGCGATACTTACGTTTCTGGGATCGCTGAATCGAAATTAGGTTTTGGATTGCGAAAATTTAAAAAAGCTGGATCCAATGCGAAAAACAAAAGTTATTAAAAATGTTGAGAGCTTTATCGAATCATTTAAATTTATGTTGTCGATGTTTTTAAGCTGGAAATGTATTACATTCAATTTGGCATAACCACCAAGTCCCCAGAAACATACGCATCACCATTTTTGTAATACCTGAACAGTTTTCATAATTCACGCCCGCCATGTTGTATCTACGACTCTGAATTTTAAAAACCCCACACCAGATCTCGATTAATCGACCGCAAAACCCTCAGTATCACCAATGTTATCAAGATCTGGACATTTTTAATAATCCGTCATATTTAAACCGACAGATCGAATTTTAGAAATCCAATGTCAGATTTAAAATCAGCGGCTTCTTAAACCTAAGTAACACCAATTTCATCCACATCCAAACAGTTTTAATATTTCCTGGCGGACATATTGGATCCACCATTTCGAATTTTGAAAATCTAACATATGATTCAAATTTACCGACCTTGGAAACCTGGAAACCACTAATATTATCCAGATCCAAATTCCAAACGTGTTTCCTATTTCATGCTCGCTATATTGGATCCGCCATTTTGAACTCTGAAAATCTAACAGCAGATTTGGATTCAGCAAGCCCAAGAACATTGAACCTACCTAAATCACGTGATTCCAAATTGTTTTTTGCCGGAAATAATTTTGGCACGACATGTTCGTTTTTGCCTGACTGTGAAAGGGTTAAGAATTTATTTACGAAAGTAAGAGTTGTTTGAACAGTATTTATCATGTAAGAAATGATAAAGTTAAATCAGCAAAAAATAGGACTTTTTTACGTACATATATTTTTTAAGCAATCGCATCCAGCGCGAGTGACCAAGCTATATTCTCTATCAATCCCAAATTAATTATAATTTTTCAGAATTCCCAATACGCTACTTTCTGGCATTGCAGCGATTTCGAATTCCAAAATTTTTTTGTTTATACTCACGCTAGTACATATTTTTTATTATTATTATTTTTATACCATTAAACCACTTTCCTCTCGGGATAGGCGCGACTCAGTCTGTGGGGAAGGGATAAATGTGAGGAAGGTGGCATATGATGTTCAGATTTATCTATAATTCTCGTGTTATTTATTCAAGTAACAAGTATGTTCCGCCACACTGCTCCGACCCAGGTTGCTGATTAATCGCTCTAGCGATCACCCCAAATGAATAGCCTAAAGGTGCTCATATACCTTCCCGACTGCGGGCAAATTTGGTTTTTGTCCGATGAGAGTGAGAAAGACATTTTGTCCAATTTTTCGACGTCTTTCTCTCTCACTCTCATTGGACAAAAGTCAACTTTGCCCGCACACGGAAAGGTATGTAAGCACCATTATAAAGTCGCTATATGAGGTTCCCGACTCGGACCCATTAGTATCCAACGGATTTTGTTTCAGACGTCATTCACTCCACTGATACTCTTTCCATAAACCTTTTATCACCGTACTTTTTTGCCCTGACATACTACTCTAGCTTCCTTCACGTCCATGGATTTTTCCATGCATGCTCTCGTAGTTCTGTGGCTTCTTATGTCTCTTGTAATCAGGGTCTCATTGACACATTCTTAATTTCGTCAGTCGTTCATCTTTCATTACTTCAACATGCCCAAACAACCTCAACGGATTTTTTCCACATATATCAACTAGTGTCTCTTCTGCACCAGATTCTTTGAGGATTATCCCGTTACTCACTCCATTCATCAGTGTTCTTGCGCATGTTATGCGCAGGAATTTAACGTCAATCTCGTCAATTTTACTCTTATCCTTTTCTTGGTAGTTCCATGTCTCGCTACCATATAGCATATTCGGTACAAATATATGATTAATTGATTCTAAAAACTATATAAAAACTATTTTTTCAGAGACCTTCCTCCTTTCACAACAAAACCGTAGTTCATTCTCCTCCTCACGTTTGAGACTATTTGTCACAACCTTTTCATTGATCGTAAGAATTTTGTTTTTAAGTTACGAATCAAACTTATAATATTTGGATCAACAATGAATAAAATTATGGTTTTTTACTTATTGAGCGAAAAATTGAAGCATGGTTTTTGTTTTATTGTTTTATTGGTGTTCACCTAAAAAAAGCTACATATTGAGTTTTAATTTTTTCATAGGTTGCGTAGATTTTATTTTTATCGTGAAAAGTATCATTGAAAATAAAAAAGTAAAAGTTCCGGGTAAACAACATAAGCTAGGAAAAAAATCAATCAAGAAAAGTTGCTCTTCCAGGAAAGAGCTAACGTTGTCATGAATCATTTTTTGACAGGACGCGCAGTTTTTGTTTTTATTGTAAAAAATAACACTTCAAATCATCGGCGACTGTAAACAAGTAATTGTGAACTCTCTTTTGTTAAAGCTCTTTGGCTCTCAATGAACACATTCTCATCACGTATCTCGTGTCTCGCACTCGATTTTGTCCAAAATCTAAACTTGTCTACATTATGCTTAACACTTTTAGTTCAAATATATATTATAATTATTTATGAAACTCTGCCTGGGATTGATTTTCAGATATTGCGAAATCAAGTACAATTTTTACTTATCATAATTACTTTAATACTTGATGCTTATTTTGTATTGAAATTCATCCACAGTTAACCTGAATAATGTATCATTTCAATAAATTTAGATTTTTACAATTCTTAATATGCACCGGCATTGAAACACGTATTTCCAGTGCCCTGTTGATTCATTTACAAAAAGTAAGCATCCTATGAGAAAAAAAGCACTCTATATGAAAAGAAATTCTTATTAGACATTTTATTGTAACTTGTCTCGTTCTTCCGAAAATTTAACTTGTTTATTCTCAATATTTTTTTCTTATTTAAGAGCGAAAATAAGCATGCATCCGTTTTCCAGAAAGGTCATCCTGTCATTTTCATTACAAGGGTATGTAACAAATTCGTAGATATTTTTTGGTTGAATAACTTCGGACTTTGTTCTTGCCTCTTGTGTCGTTTTTTCAATAGCTTAGTTTTCTAATTTTTATTCTTGATTTTGACGATTAAAAGAAAATCCGATCGTTTAAACTAAAAATTATCTCTAAAAAATTTGTAGATACCTTTTGGGTGAACAGCTTTTGTCCATTAGTTTTTTTCGTACCTTGTATCGTATTAAAAAAAAATTAATTTTTCCATTTTTAATGTTATCATTGACGATTAAAAAAAACCTACATGCCTTATTAAAAAGACATTTATAATAAATTTGTAGGTCTTTTCTGGTAGAGCGACTCTTGTCATTTCCTTTTTTCATAGTTTTGTGCTCTTTTTACAGACATTCAATTTTCTAATTTTGAATGTTCTTCCTTACTAATAAAAAAAAATTATGTGTTCTATGAAAAGTTTGGTTTCAAGGCGAAAAACACTACTGATAGATTTATGCGGCTTATCACACTCTTCAGTATGAATTACCATATTTGAGAAGATGCATCTACTGAAGCAAAGGATCGTCTTATCATCGTACGAAGGTAAGGTAGGATCAATTGAACCTTTACCTATTAAAACAACGTCGTCAGTGCGACAAAAAGATGAAACTTTCTGTCTTGAAAAAAGTGAATTACAATATTCGAGAACTGTAGGAGATTCAACTAATTCCGATACAAGGCTTTGATATATATTTGCTTGCAATGTATTCTTCTACTTTTGTTCATAGACGCCCATCGGTCCGTGCACACGCCACTTTAAAAAGTAAATGGCATTTTTGAAGGGAAACGTTGATCCTGTCCAAAGCGGACCACAACACCTGACGCGTTGAACTAAATGCTTTACAGTGTGGTCATTAAATGTTGAAAATCTGTCACCGTACAGAATTTTGAATATACAGACAAATTGGAGAAGATCATGTTTCGTTTCCCGTAACTCTTTTTCGGTTATATTCATCTGCAGCATTGTGAATTCTTCACAAATAAAGCAAAGTGCTGTAGAGCGTAATCATCGTCAACGGTCGCACGAGTCTGTGAATTTCATGAGACGGGGTCATTTTCATCAAACGATCGTTTATTTCGTACTGCTGCTGCTTCGTGAGTCGTATTATACTTTTTGAATTGATCCATGTTTTCCATAAGTGTAAAACGACAGCAATCAAGTCTCCATGAAGATAATCCCTCATAAAAGACCACACCATGTCCATTCCCATTAATTCTGTCAGAACAGAGAATCCCTTCATGCCATTTATTGACGTCACTTTCTTTTTTTTTCTTTTCCTCGTTTTCGACCCACAGTCTTTTCCTACTTCTTTCTCCGCATTTTCATCTTAACTATCTTCTGCTACAATTTCTTGTATTACCTCTGCATTTGTGTCGTGTTCATCTTCCTCGGTTATTGCTTCTCCTTCTAGCGGTGATACTGGCAGTTTTTCTTCTTTTTGTTCTTCAAGTACTTTTAGCATAGCTATCATGCTTTTCAAATGGTCCTTATGAAATCGTAAACGCGGTTTTTTTACCTCCATTAAGTGTCGCATGCATCCAAATTTATTATTGAACTCTGTTCTGTAAATCAGGACGAGCGACGCTATCGACGGTACAAGCAAGAGGCCGAAGCAGAAAGTGGACCTGTTTTCCATCTATATTTAACGCAAAGCCAGTAGTTCCTAAATCATTTAGTTGTTCAATAAAAGATTTCATATAGGTACTCATCATTTTCGGGGAAGGTTCTTTTTTCCCACTCCACAAACCTGCTAATAACGGATGGCGAAATAGCAAATTGTCGGGCAGTTCGTTAATAATGACTAGTTTCGGCCAAAATGAATCCTTCGAGCTTTCATTCATAGATGCACCATCAGTGCTGAAATTGCACGTTAACAGAATACAGTCGTCGGGCACATCTGCATTTAAGTTTCTATACAGCAATCCATCATGGACATCTCGGATAACTCCATCCATACGTGGTTTCGATTTCTGTGAATTGCTGAACAAACTCTCCTTCACAGTTTGCATTTTTAAGAGCGATGCGATTTGATACTTAATGTCAGTTGATAGAAAATAGTTAGGCGATCCCATTGAAAGAGAATGATTCTTCAAGCACTCTTTACAGGTTATCTTATGCTTCTTAAATTTCTTTTTTGCCATGGACTTTTCCAATTCCTGCCAGAATACTTCGCAATAAAAATGATATTTTATTATATCCTCAGGCGGATCAAATATTTCTGACAAATAATAATCACTGATATCCCAAGCTGAAAACTCCGGTCCAGCAATAAGTTTAGTTACCTCAGTTAAAGACCGACGCCCCTTATAACTGAGACTAAATTGCGTGGAAATCCCAAGAATTAATATGATAACCTCCCAAATTTTTAACCCGGACTCTTTAAACATCAAAGCATCTCCGCCACTTAATACATAGACTTTTAATGCATTTACGTTGAAGCAATTTGTATTGGTGCCTAAGGTATTGGGAAAATTCTTCTACGTTCATGAACCTGACGGAGCTGATTCAATTTGCGTTTGAGGCATCTGAAGTTGATCCATTTCATCGTCTGAAGAATCAGAAGCATCTGAAGAATTAGAATTGGGCCAATTCTTCGATGTTGATGAACCTGAAGGAGCTGACTAAGTTTGTGTTTGAGGCACCTGATGTTCATCCATTTCATCGCCTGAAGAATTAGAAGCATCTAAAGAATCAGATGATTCGAGATAATCTACCATTCTACTGGGTAGTTCTTCAAAAACCGTTGTTCTTTCCAGTGGGGGCCATTTTGAACATGACGGCAGAGATTTTCTCGTAGCATACTTGAAAAACTTGCCTGTAAAAGGATATTTATATAAGAGTTTCGATCATTTTAATCACAAAAAATAAATATGAAAAAAATTACTTGTACGACTGTTAACTGAAAAAGCAGAAGAGGAAGTGACAAAATATCGCGATTGTGGACTCTGTTCTCCCGTTGAACGTGATTGTATAGGAACATCACCAATGACACCGGAGCCCAACACTTCAAATCCAATATGAATGTGCTGATCTACAGAAATATTAAACCGTTCATCCTGTTCTACATGCATAGGTTAATTTGATGAATCAGACATAAGACGTGCTAATTCTGAAAAGAAATGTTTCGTGTTGTTAAGAATTTCAATATGAATCATAATAATGAATGGAGACTTTTAAAAAATTTATAAAAATTATGTAACACACTCTGTTACGCATTAATGTGCATTGAAAGCGACATTATTGTTGCTAGATGTTTTTAAATATATCTAATTCAAAAAAATAAGGATTCTTTAAATACATTTGCTGGAAAGCACAATATTGATTTTCTAACAGTACGGGAAGATAGATAAGGAGTTAGATAGACGCATAAACGAAGGTAAGAAGGTTATTGGTAAAGCAGGTCCCCATATAAGAAGTAAAAATATATCAAATAAGGCTAAAATGGCAATACATAATTCCATACTTATACCAGCTGTACTATACGACAGCGAGACATGGACATATCAAGAAAAGATAAGAGTAAAATCATCGCGTTCGACATGAGATTCCTGCGCTTAATATGCGGGAAAACTAATGGACAAAGTAAGTAACGAGATCCTTAATGAATTTGGTGCGGAAGAAACGCTAGTTGACACATGGGAAAGAAATCGGTTAAGATGGTTCGGGCATGTTCAGAGAATGAAGGATGGACGACTAACGAAACAAGAATATCAAGGAAAAATAAATGGCAGCGTGCCCAGTGGCAGACCGCGAAAGGAGTGGTTAGAATGTGTAAATGAGACCCTAGTTAGAAGGAACATAAGAAGCCATAGAAACACGAGAGCCTGCACGGAAAAATGCTTGGACGTTAAAGAAGCTAGAGAAGTATGCCAGGACAGAAAAGTAAAGCGGAAAATAGTTAACAAGAAGAGTGTCAGTAGAGTGAATGACACCTGAAACAAAGATCTTGGATACTAATGGACCCAAGTGGGGAACCTCACATGACGACTTCGTGAGGATGAACGTGTTATTTAAATAAATAGCACGAGAATTCTAGATCAATCTAAAAATTTTATAGCCCCTTCCTCACGCTATTCCCCTCCCCACCGAGTGAGTCACGCCTACCCCGAAAGGGAAACGGCTTAATGGTGTAATAATAATAATAATCTATTAGGCAAATGATCGATGGTAATATGATGGTAGCATTACTAACGAATCTGTTAGAAATCGGAATTACAATAATTGAATTAAAATTCGTAGTTGTGTCTTTGAAGCGCATCTAATGGGTACAAATAAGGCTCAACTCATTTAGACGTGTCAAGATGTATAAAACTGCTTTTTAAACTGCTGTAGGCTCACGCCAACGAAGAAAAAAGCCGGGGCCTAAAAGGTTCATGTAAAAATCTTTTGTAACCAGTGTTTTCCCAAATCACAATACATACGTATCTGAAACTCGACACAAACATTTGTAACGACCAGATGAAGGTTTATCTGTACAAACGTTTGTATTTTCCCTTCAGTTTCTTGATATTTTGTAAAATTCTGAAAAGAGGGCATGCATGAGAATGTTTGTTTAAGAACCATATTTCAATCTCAGTTCTTAAGAATTTGCGCACCTTGTTTTCCCTCTGTATCACAACGTTGGGAAACGGCTTAATGGTGTAATAATAATAATCGATTAGGCAAATGATCGATGGTAATATGATGGTAGCATTACTGACGAATCTGTTAGAAATCGGAATTACAATAATTGAATTAAAATTCGTAGTTGTGTCTTTGAAGCGCATCTAATGGGTACAAATAAGGCTCAACTCATTTAGACGTGTCAAGATGTATAAAACTGCTTTTTAAACTGCTGTAGGCTCACGCCAACGAAGAAAAAAGCCGGGGCCTAAAAGGTTCATGTAAAAATCTTTTGTAACCAGTGTTTTCCCAAATCACAATACATACGTATCTGAAACTCGACACAAACATTTGAAACGATCAGATGAAGGTTTATCTGTACAAACGTTTGTATTTTCCCTTTAGTTTCTTGATATTTTGTAAAATTCTGAAAAGAGGGCGTGCATGAGAATGTTTGTTTAAGAACCATATTTCACTCTCAATTCTTAAGAATTTGCGCACCTTGTTTTCCCTCTACATCACAACGTTGTTTGAGCCGTTCGGTGTTTCATTTCTCGGCTATACAGTCACTGTCAATTATTATTGGCACTTGAACTTGATTTTTTTAAAGGTGACGCGATATTTTACTTTTTAACAATTTTTCAATATTTTACGCACAATCGATTGTCATGCCTGTACTCAATGATATTATACTTCTGTACCAGATATGAGGCTGTACTCAAGTTTTGCCGCGTCTTCTGCCCCGACCAGCTATCAAAAAAGAAAGAACGGCCAATTAGGCGCCATGAACAAAAAAATTCAAATCATTGAAACATTAAAAAAAGAACATTTATTATATTTCATTTTAAACTTAGCAAACGTTTATAATAACCAAAAAAAACGTGAAAAAGCTCCTGGTTTTATGCATTCTTAAACAAAATTATTTACAAATTTATTTTTAAACAAACATTTTGCTTCAGAAACGAAAAGGCTAAAAAACTAATAAGTGAAATTATTAAAATTAAAAAAAAAACTCCTGGTTTTTGTATTCTTCGCAATTATATCAATAAAAAACATATTTTTAATCATTAAAAAACTGAAAAAGTAACCAAAAAACTGCATAAAAAGTGAAAATATATTTAAACAAAAACGATTTTATTTAATAACTGAAAAACATGTTAAATAACAAGAGCGCCTTTGCGCTCTTCACAATTATATAAATAAGAACACATTTTTAAAAGGACTCTTAATTAAAAAGTTAAAA
Source organism: Druon quercuslanigerum (assembly GCA_010014905.2). Taxonomy (NCBI): domain Eukaryota; kingdom Metazoa; phylum Arthropoda; class Insecta; order Hymenoptera; family Cynipidae; genus Druon; species Druon quercuslanigerum. The sequence goes on from JAAAKG020143103.1 coordinate 10,771, forward strand.
AAATAAATAAATTTTTAATTTTCTTTTACAAATTTGTAAATAATAAAGCTGAAAAATCCAAAATCTTGACGAAACTATTAGGGAAGCAAATTTAATGGAAAGAAAACATTTAAAATAATCACATGTGCAAAAATAAATGAATAAGCATTACCAAGCAACAATTTTCCGAATTCAGAACATGTAACTACACCGGTGACTTTCACGAAGAAGCTATAAAAGGGCAGAAGGAGAAAACGTCCCCGGTGTTGTTACATTTTTTTATTTATTCATTTTTTAACCTTTTCGGTTTTTAAAGAAAGCGTTTTTCTTTGAATAAATTTTTGCTCTTACATAATTGTTTTTCAATAAATGCATAAAACCGGAATTTAAAAAAAAATTTAGTTATTTTAAACGTTTTTCTGTTGAACAATGAAAGGGTTTGTTTCAACATTCTTATTTTTTAAGCGACCGATTTTTTTAAATATACATTTCTGATTTGCATAATTTTGTAAAAATGTATTGCTTCCTCATAGAGGAAGCAATTACATAATTTTGAGCTAGATCAATCAGTTAGAAGCAGTTTTTTGTTGTACTTAAAGATTTAGAAAAATATTTGTTACCTTAATAATAGATTTGATGCTTTCACGATGATTCATTATGATAAAGTAGATATTTCGGGTTTCAATCGTGTACAA
>JAAAKG020143104.1:0-11444 GCA_010014905.2 Druon quercuslanigerum
GTGGACATTTGACAAAAACCAGGGGGGTCAAATTTTGCATAAATCTAATACCTTCTCTGATGAGAATGTAAAAAACTCGACAAGTCCACAAACACGCACTGATTGTACGATTGTACGACATCGAAATTCCCCTTTTAGATTTATCGCTTCACACCTGGTTCAGGAATGGATTTATATACAAATATAGTTTAGGCTAGTTCGTATTTTCCACAACGATTCTAATGGCCTCAAAGCAATGGACAAACACATAAAACCGGACAACGCGAAGTGTAGTTTTGGAGAGTAACACCAAGGTCCATGTACACGAAAGTTACCTTGCAGAGGCTTACGCCTATCAAGGAGCTTTCAAAATATTTGAAATTTTGTTGACCAGGGGCAAATAGTCTATTAATTTGGGCGTGGTAAGAAATACCACGTTACAATATGTAAAAACCATCACAATGTTACTCGACCATATTGGGTCCTACTTCTTGAATTTTTACATTGGATATCGATTCGGTTTTCCAATTTTCGTCCGTCATATGCCAAGTCACGAAGGCTTGAAACAAAAAACTCAGTTGTAAAGCCCGGATTTGAATTCGGCATAATAAAATATATTTAAAAATATATGTATTACATTTGATATAATACCTGAACGCCCAAGGTATTCAAGAATACAAAACCTATATATGCAAGGTCGAAGGTATTTTTTAAAGCTTTTCCTTATTTTTTCCTTGTTCTATTATTTATTTATTTATTATTCATTTGTATATCTCGAAAATATCAACCTTTTAGGTCATACCTATCGAAAGTTCTACATTTTGTCAATAACTTTTTTACTTTAGCCCACTGTCCGACGTAGACATGCCATGTCATGGTTAGGTCAGTTACGAAACTTGACAGTTTAGAGTTTATTTTATCAGTTTTAGTTATTCACAGATGACTATCATTTCGAGCCTATTTCTATACGCAAATCGAACTCATTCTATCTGACTGGCCGATCAAACTCAAGTGCAATTGTTTAATTGAGTGAGCAGGTTTAATACCGAAGTGAGTCTTAGATGGAATTCTAATTTTTACAGAATAGGCTCATTTGATAAAATAGTCAGTAAAACATTGTGATCATTGTAAAGAACAATTTTGATCGCTTTGTGAAAAATGTAATGTTTGTATTTTAGCTTCTTTTCGTGCACTGAATTTATTTGGAGTTTTTCCCAGAATTGCCCCGACTATCCTCAACTCTGTAATCCGCAATTCCCCTCTCGTTTAAAGTACCGTTTATACATTTATCTAGTTAGAACTCTATGTGGATATCATTGGAAAACTGGTTTGTGATATCGCTCACTTACTGCCGTTACGAGTCTGAATTATCGTACAGTTTCTTTGATGACCATTTTCATTAACATGTATTCTGCACCATGAGTATAACGCCTGAATTTAGAACTTTGACAAATTCTTCAGAATCTTTTTTCATATTCGTCAAAAGTCCAACTTTTTGCCTTCTTGCACTACTTTTTGTGTACCGAAGGTATCTATGAGTACGATAATCAAGCCTCTGCCTTTAAAATTCTATAATCTAATCAAGTATTTCTGGTGCCAATGTCTCGAGTGTGGATGATTGCAGTGATATAGTTTATATGCTTTCTGGTTCTTTTTAACTTCTTATATTGAGTGCGCTAGTCTAGTTTTTTAGCAGGCACAGATCAATTTTCAGTGTTTTCTGTTTGCCGAATATGATCTTTGTGACCAGCTATTTGAATAGTGAGATCTGCCTAACCAACTCGTAGCGGACTATTACCGCCATCCTACATGCTGCGGCTCCGAGCTGTTGCTCCAGAGGCGCCCCGAAGATCATCGGAAAGCGACAAACTCTATCCGTCTGACTTTAAAAACTTTGTAGGTAAGGATGCTACAATCAACATAACCGTCAAATTTCTGAGAAGATAGCTCAAGCACTATCGTGACGCCAACGCGAGATTACTTTCGGCAGAGTTTCTCATTATACAGAAACCTAATGCCATTTTTATGGAGGACGCTCATGCCTAAAATACTCGCGTGTTGAGCATGATCATCTAACCAGAGGACATCAAGAAGATTGTGTGTGACTAGGTGGTCAGTCAAAATAGTCCAATCCTGGTAAAGGAGATCGCGTTTGTTCGCTAGTTTTGTATCAATGATGTGTTCGATGTTATGCGGGACTGTCATCTGTGTTATTTCGAAATTTAATTGACCAGTTGCTTATAACTTATAAAACAGTTTGTATCATACAGAATAGAAAAGGAGTCGCTGGGATCGCTTCATTATTTAAATGATTATAAGATTTTAAATCTGCATCGTTTGCGTGTATCCGCGAGCATCTGTTTGTCCTGTTTCTTGTTGTTAAAAAACTTTGTGGTCTGTTTTAATTCAAAATATTTCTGTCCTCTAATGGTTCGCTGTCCTCAGCATCCTGTACTTTTACATTGTTTTGATTGTTCCTAGTATTAGGCTCGATAATTTATCTTTTACTTCAAAAATATATATGTGCTGATGGGTCTAGGGTTTTTAACAGTTCGTCGGATTCTAATAAAATTTAGGTGTGATGTTCTAAAAAGCAATCCCGTTCAACTTTTCTCGTTACTTAACTGTCGGTGTAATTGCAGGCTGTTCTATTTCCTATTTCCGACGAGCCTAGTTTCAGTAAATCTTCCTCATGCCAGAAGAAGATGTTATTAATCGAATCAAAGACTCTGTTGACTTTTTAATTGTGTGTTGAGAGATGCTATGTGGCATGGATTGTTTTTTTCTGGGATTTGTTAAATCCGTACATTTCATTTGTGTCATATTGTCTCTATCTAATTTGTTGTTGATAGTTTGTGTTTCCAGTTTTGTTCTGTGAAACCTCTACCACGACATATCGACCTATCCATTATTTTGAACGGCTCTCCTGCAAGGTCGCAGCCACTTGAAACATGTACATAATGTACTTTCCTGTGAGCTACTGTTATTCCTCCCCCCCAAAAAGAAATTTTGTTCTAATAAATGTCGCCCTGCCGAACATTTTTTCTGTTTGCGGTCTGGCTCTCATGTTTTGGGGTGTGCTTGGTACTGTATTCCTTATTAGAGTTTTCATTCTAACATTGTTCATGTTAACATTTCACGCTTATTTAACCGTTGCATCTTCCAAATCTCAATTATTGTGGTAGCTTTTTACAATGTTTGGATTAGCCATTTTATTTTTAATTTTACCTGACCTCAGTTTTATATATTTTTTATATCTATGTGAAATGATCTTTAGTGTTCAGAGCAAATATTAAGGTATCTTTTTCATCAGCTTGTGGATGAACCCTTATTTGTTTATTAATTTGTCATTATTTTTGGATTTCACAAGCATAATATTAAATCATAGTACTGATCTTACTAGCAACTACTTATATAAGTAGTCAAATTAAGGGATTGCGTACGAGACTAAGGACGAGATTGCACTTCGAAATACCTGTCCACTTCAAAATATCTTACTTGAGGAAGGTTTTTGAATACGTACCATAATACAGCTTACCCTATTATTTTTTTAAAATCGTTGTTGCACCCCCCCCCACACACACACAGTCAAATACTTTACGTAATTTATGCCACCCCAATCTTTTTCAGCAAGTTAGTTGTATTCAACTTCATAATTTTCTATTTGATTTCTACAGACTTGAGTATGCCAACAGTTGATACAAGCGAAAGAAGTATTATTCCAGTAGGTAATATACCAGGCCTCGAACTTCCTTTAGGATATGAAATAAGGTGGAAGCAAAATACATGGGTCCTTGCAGTTTGGAGAAATAGAGAAACTTTTGACATCAAGTACTACGGAAAACCATTTGTAATACTAAAGCTAAAGCAAAAAGATATCGGATATGCGTGGAAAATTGATAATGTTGATGGTCACCTGTGGTTACACTATCTACATACCTGGGCGACTGAGGGAAAAGACGTAAGTACACTTATTCAAAGTAGATTTATTTATGTAGAAAAGAATTACCATGGGATCTAGTAATGGATGAGTCACTTTTTAAAAGGAACCAGTAATCGTTAATGCTAATGTTTTAAATTCGACTTTTCTTATTTAATCGATGGTAAAAGTAGCAGAACTAAATAACAAAAAATTGAAATTTTTTTAAGGGAGCGAGATAATATTCTGTAATATCAAAATCACCTTTACAAATAAAACCCATTTTTTTCCTTGAGCTGAATTAAAAGTATGAAAAAAAATGGAGGACAGTAATACAACATGGCAGTTTATAAGCTCAGAATAATAAAACTCTGAGATTGAAATTGACTCTTTTACAGATGAATACATAAAATGCATTTTTTAGTTTAAAAAAATGGAAAATACCATTTTTTTCTAATCTGAGAAATAATCTAAACTTATATCCTAGATGTATGGAGACTGGATAAGAATAAAAAAGTTTTCGTCAAAAATGGCGATAGGAGACAAGTAGAGAGAGTCAGTTATCTGGTTTTGAGTTACCAAACATTTATTATTTGACTAAGAATAAGATTTCACTAAAATCCTTTTACCGCGATAAAATGATCGTCATCTACTTCTGTATTGTAACCTTTTAGATATTTTATTATATTTGCTTGGAGACATTCCAGGGACAAGGTACGAACTCACTGCCTTTGAAATAGCCATAAATAGGACCTTGGTTATGCAAACGAGCATTTTATTTTTATTTCGTGATATAAAATAAATTTTAGTAGACTTATCCTCTTTTTCTTTCATCTTAGCAATAATTTTTTAGTTAACCCGAGGTCGAGAATTTGATCAGGAATATAGTTCGTTTCTCCAAGTTTTGGAAAACAATGTCAAGTCTCGAGCGTGCAGGGTAGACTGCTGTTTGAAAATCGTATTTTCAGAAAATTTGGCGCTCCTTGCATTGGAAAATTTATTCCATCTCTCTTGGTACCTTCGGCAGGATAAGTTCACTGCCAAAACCGTAGGAGCGATAAAGAGGGTAATAGAGGGATATTAGGGCAGCATTATTTCTACATTTAGGATAATCAAATTTTCAAAAATTGTTAGGGCTGCTCAAGATATGACTCGACTCAGAAATTCTTTAACATTTGTTGTCATTTCTTGAGAAACTGAGAACATTTTAAAAGTTTTATTTGCGAAATTAAATAATTATAATGAGTCTCTTTCTATAAGAATACAAAGTCACAACACGAGTCCAAGTTGAGAAAGGAAAAGTTGAAATTTGACACTCCGCCAGTTCAAGCTCAAGGTCAATTAAATGTCAGAATGGAGAAAACCATTGTATAGGAGAAAATCTCTTTTCTCATATGTGTTTGGGGTCGCTGAATCCGAACCCGGAGTCAGTTCAATTCCATAAGTTTGATTCCATGGTTTAATCAATTTTAATCTTCATCCTGACTTGTTGATGTAAAAATTACCCCTAATTAATTTAGTGACCCCAAAAACGTCTTACGGTAGTGTTTCACGCCGAATGAATGGTTTTTTTCTTATTTTGAACGTCACTTCACCTTGATCCTGATCTAATGCGGTCAAAAAGACCCCGACTTCGAATTTAGCTGCCCCAAAAATATCTGCGTGCAGCAGGTTTATTGGATCTAATGGTTCTCTTTATTTTGACCTTCACTTGACCTTGATATTGACCTGATGGGGTCGAAGAGACATCGGATTCGGATTCAGCGACACCAGCATCTCGAAAAATGTAAAAAAAAATTAATTACAGGAATGTCATTGTAAATTATAAAATTTCAATAGTTCTGACTACTTTACACAATAAAGAACTTTAATACCTGAACTTGTATCTTTTTCACAGAGAATGGGCATCTATGAGAGTGCTGCAATCAAGGTAGAACAGTTCATGAGAAATCTATATAAAGCTTTGTATCCCCAACAACGCGAAACCCATTTACGACCACCTTATTTTCACTATGAACCACCACCGGGCAATCGCCAAATGGGAATGACTCCCGAGCAATTCGCCGCTCATCAGCAGGATGCTTTGCTAAATGAGCCATCTGTGTTTTTTCGTAAATCCCGGCTCTTCGATCCTGGTGAAGAACCCGATCAAGCTGCAGAAGCAGCAAGAATTCAAGCCCAAGGTGATGGAGAAGCTCGTGAAGATGCAAAAAAGATGAAGAATATTATGAAAATGAATAACGATCGATATCTGGCTTTTAAAACCGCTAAAGAAAAAAAACCCCTTCTGAATGACCGCAATAACCTACAACATGTTACGAGACGAATCAAAGCTGGAGCCGAGTCCAGCTCCCGTGAACCGATGCCCATGTCCCACGGAGCCCCGCCGATGTATCATGGATGGAAAGGAGCAGCTAGTTATACTCAATCCAACCCCCCTACCATTCCGCTATCTCAGAATGCTCGACCTAAGACTTCCGGCAAGGGTCAAATTTTCGGGTCAAAAAAAAATGACTGAAAATATTTGACACGTAAATGTCGAAATTTGAATTTAATATCTGTAAATCATTTGACCTTCAACTACTGTAGGTCACTAAAACAATTTAGGATTTTTTTTTGGACGTCAAATTTTGGTCTTGGTCCAAAACCGTTGTCAAAAAAAGGGTTTCCCATATTAAAAACTAACTTTCACCTACAAAAGGCCTTAAAAATTGATCCCAAGGTTACAGTTATTAGTGAAGTCGCATGGCTCGTCTTGAGTTCGCCTTCAAGACAGCTATGTCTCTCTGGTGGCCAGGGACAAGACTTAAGAGCCAAAAACGTAAGTCTTGAGTTTATGACTAAGGTTCACGACGTATTTAAAACACAAGTTGGTTTCAACCTGTCTTAAGACGAGAAGTTGTGTTTTAAATCTTAAGACCAGTCGAGGTGGACTTGTCTGAAGGCGAGAAATTTAAGTCTTGAGAAGTAAAAGAATTTGTTGTAAAGAAATTTATGTTACGAATTTAGTACATTAATATTTTCTAGGAAGCAGATTTCTAGGCTGGGACCAAAGAGTTGACATCTGCTAAAGATTAAAATTTTACAACCGACAGAACTTGTAATTTTGTAATGCACTCAGACTTTAAAAGGAAGAGCTAATAATTTACGAGCATTCCAGGGATACGAGCGTCTCAACGCCAAAGTAGCGAGCAGAAGTTTGTCTCCTCTGTCCCTCCCCTATTTCACTTATGCGAACGGACCGCGAATTTTTTAACTGTGCATGTAAAGAAAAGCGCAGGTCAATTTAAAATCAATAAAAACTATAAATAATAATGCAGATATATATTTAAAACAAATTTTCACTTCTACGAAATAAATTAAATTGAACCTGAAAAATAACTAATTGAACTAACTTCTTAAAATAAGTTATTAATAATGTAATATTATAAGTTTACACTTTATAATTTTAAATAGACCCACGTTCTTGGGTACATGCGCATTTCAAAAAGTCGTGGTCTTGAGAGTCAGGTTCGTGCTAGTGCGCGCTGTCTTGATTTCGAGGTGCGCGTGCGCGTAGTGTCTCTGTGTGCGCTCCCATGCATTATCCCAAAAATCTACACGTCGCAAGAGTGAAAGCCTCTTTGACGGTCGTATCCTTGGAGTTCTTGATTCGCGAACTTCTCGTACTTTTGGAGTCCGAGTGTAAATGATTTTCCCATTCAAAATTCGGAACCTTTTGTCGTCGGTATCTATAAGTTTGAATTAAAGACAAAATGTTTCCACTTAAGACCAAAAATTGGCTCTGTCTTCTTCGAAAGTTGCGGAAAATAGGACTTATTCTTCAGATTACTCGACTTCGCCGATAAATTCTAAAAAGTTCAATATAAACAGCGTATTCAATAAAAAACCTACTTTGACCTTAAAATGATCTGGAAAATTTACCACAAGATCACACGCTTTGCCAAATGATCTTCTTCCTCTCTTTAAGCAATATCTCTTATTTCTCCTGTTTTTAAGAAATTTTTCCTTTTTCTACGTTTTTCGTTTAAATTTTTGTTTTGTCTTGAAAATGGAAGCATTTTTTTAGTCATTTTTTGTAGTCAATTATTAAATATCTTGGCTAAAAGACCAGAGTTCGCATCCCAGTGGAGCAGGAGAGACATTTTCTTACAACTTAGAAATGAAAATAAACATATAAAAATTGATTTTAGACTATTAGCAAAATAAGAATAAACATCAAAATACACTACCCTGTAAGACTTCGCCCCTGGGCATGGGCAAGAACACTCTTTTCTTACAAATTTGTGGTTGCTTAGGAAAGTATAAGTCTTTCCCTTTTAAATGCTATTCAGTTTGATTGAACGTCTTTTTGTCGCCGGGATATTGCATTTTGAAAATTTTATATTCATGAATTTCTCAATATTCAAAAAAGCATTGAGTTAACAATTACAAACCTGGATACAATTCGTATAACACAATTGTTAATCAATGCACGCTGTACAGGCATAAATGTTATACAAACTAATCAATGATCAAAAATGAATCTGCTTTGACTTTGTAGGTTTACGGTGTGCTGTTTAGGGGATGCGGTATGTGTTGTTTGGGGGATGTGGATGTGTTGTTTTGGAGATGTGGTGTGTGGGTTAGCGATTTGTGGGCTCCGCGTTTGTATTTTAGTGGGTTAGGTTAGGGGCCTGTGAGTTAAGGGTTTATAGGATTGTTAGTTAGGAGTTTGTGAGTTAGGGGTTTATCGGTTAGGGATTTGTGGGCCTTGTGATTAGGGGTGTGTCAGTTAAAGGTTTTTAGGTTTGTTGGTTTAGACGTTTATGATTTAGGAGTTTCTGGATTAGGAATTTGCGGACATCGAGTTTGTAAGCTTGTGGGTTGGGGATTTATGAGTTAAGGGTTTTAACGTTTGTTAGTTAGGGGTTTGTTGATAAGGGGCGTGTGGTTAAGGAGTATGTGGGCAAGGGTTTTGTGGTTTAGGCCCTTGCGAGCTTGTGGTTTGTGGTGCTTCGAGTTTGTAGGTTCACGGTAAGTGGTGCAGGGGTTTGTGGGTTTGTGGGTAACGTATTTGTAGGATAGGGGTCTTTGGGTTAGGGATTTGTGGGCTTCGCTTTTGTAGGTTTGGGGGATAGGTGTTTGTAAGATAAAGGTTTTTAGACTTGTGGGATAGAAGTTCGTGACTTAGGGGTTTGTGGATAAAGGGTTCTGTGGGTTAGGGATTTATGAGCTTGAGGTTAGTAGTGCTTCGAATTTTTATATTTAAAGTATGTGGAATAGGCATTTTGTGGAAAAGGGAGTTGTGGTTTGAAAATTTGTGAGTCGAGGGTTTGTGGATAAAGAGAACCAATTGATTATTTGATGTCCACGTAAAGATATTTAAACAAACTCAATGGCATTCAAGAGCTACATAACCTCAAATAGGTGAAAATGTGGATTTTTTCACCTTTAGTTTAGGATATTTTAGAAATCTAACGTAATAGAGCAATTCTGTGGCCAGATTCTCATTCAGCGTAAAACATTACAGCTGAAATAGTTATTTATTATCCAGGGACAATTTATTATCAAAATATTGCTGGGTAGTGTTATTCACGATATTTATCTTGCAAGAAAAGGCATAACGTCTAAAAATATAATTTGGTTGTAAGTTGGTAAATATAAATCTCGATTCTCGGAACTATTCTGTATCTCTCATGTTTATATCTGTATTCGGTCACGCCTGAATGCACACTACACATCCCTGAAACTTTTTAGGCAACCCCACGGCGAGACGTTAAAAAAATATCTGTCTTTTTTACGATTTATCCTTGAGAATGAAATTTAACTATTTTCCTGAGAATTAGTTTTTTCTCAAAATTTATTGTAATATTTTTTATTTGAATTCAAATCCTTTTTTTCAAAAGTCATCAATTAGACTTTTTCTTGAGAAATAATTCTTCTCGTTTAACTGAAAATATGACTAGTCCATTTTTTGTTGAAAATTTGTACTATGAATTGAAAATTGATCTTTTTAATTTAAAATATCGATTATTTGGTTTAAATTCATGTACTTTGTTGATTTTTTTTAATTCAACTAATTTGAATACAATTGAAATATTTTTTCGTTAAAATACCAAGCATTACAGGTTTTATTATGAATCCATATTTTAAATTTAAAGTTCAAATATCAAATTTAACCATTTGATTAGAAATAAAAAATAGATGCATTTTGTTGAGAATTCGTCTTTTTATGTAGAACATTTATATTATTCTTGAAAAATTAATTACTTAATTACTTTTTGTTTCTTAAAAATTATCTTTTAAACTAAATATGTAAATAATCTATTTTTGTTTGATAGCTTATATTTTTTAGTTTAAAGTTCCACTCTGTAGTGGAAAATGCATATCTCATGATTAGAAAGTACATTCTGGTCAAAAATTGATCTTTCTAGGTTAAAAATAAAAATATTTTGTCAAAGCATGTTTTGCAGTCGAAAATTTAACTGCTTTTTGTGTAAAATACGAAGATGTTGTATCTGAAACATTTTTACTGTTATAAGAAATGAAAAATGTTTCAAGGAGAATATTCCGTAGTAGCAACTTTGTGAAAAAAGTATTTTTTAATGATTTTTCGGAATATTTCTGATTTTTTTTTAATTCTAAAAATGTTGTACTGAAGAAAAAAATAGTATAGAAGTATAACGTACAATTTATTTTCAATGCCTATTTATAATACTCGTGATTACCTTAAATAGTTTTATGGTAGAAGATAAAATAGTATGAAATAATTTCCTACAATTTCACTTTGTAAAATATCAGTGAAACTGTAAGAAATTAAATAATATAAAAATTAAACCTTAATAATATTCTTTTGTTATGTACAACTTTTTTAGGATTGAAGAATACTCTGAAGAATTATAAAAAATTCTTTTTTTTATATTTTTTCTACTACAGAATATTCTGATTATATTTTTTTCATTTCTGATAACAGTAAACAAGATTAAGATTCCGTATACCCATATTTTGGGAGACAGTTTTTATTTTATTTTTTTAGTTTTAATTTTGTATCACGATTTAAAGCGAATTTTTAAAATCTATGAATATACAATCTGAAAATTCTTGCTCGATTTTTTTGTGATTGGGTAACTTTTTTAAATTAAACTTTATTGATAATTATTTATAAATCTTATTTCTTGAGACTTTGTCTTAAGTGCAGTTGTAAAAAATGAATTCTCAAGGAAAGATTTAATATTTCGTATTTCAATGAAGCGAGATTTAAATTTCAAATCCAAGAGAAAGAAAGGTCAACTTTTCAACAAAAAATATTACTTTTCTATTATAAAGAAGAAAGTTTTTATTCAAATGGACAACTTTTCAACTTTCAGCTGCAAAAATATAGGTTTTGAACCAAAAATATAGTATTTACATATTCAGTTTCAAAGATAACTTTAAAAGAAAAACAAAATGAAAAAGAATTTTTTTGTTTAAATAGATGAAAATTTAAAAAATTTAAATTAGATCAAAATCTAAATCAAAAATCCTATTTAACGTCCAATCATCAAATTGATAAAAACTCCTGAAA
>JAAAKG020143105.1:0-11444 GCA_010014905.2 Druon quercuslanigerum
GTCGACGGACGAAACTAGTTTTTATCCAATAAAAACGCTACGACCAGTAGACAAAAAACAATTACCATCATTTTATTTCATGTTATTCTTTGAGAAATTGAAAAATCACAAATAGAAGGAATAACAATCCACGGTAGCAAAAATTATTTCCTTTAAAATATGAATAAAAAACGGACAAGTTATCCGATCTTTGTAGAAATATTTCGAAAATATTATTATTTTGTAAAAACAAAAGTTTCATTGTAAATGGAGCTTCCATAAAGTATGTCACAGTTTCAGGAGTGGGGGTTGCCGAATTTTGAGAGTCTGTGATAAAGAAACAATGTGACAATGTGACAATGGGGGGAGGGGGTCGAAAATTCGCCAAAAAACTATGACATCCTTTATGTAAGCTTCCAAAGTGGTACATCTTAATAAACAGAATTGACCTTTTCCAGCACAATTTTAAAAAATAATAAATAAACAAGTCACACCTTTTAGAAAGTTCTCATCTCAGAGCAAAAACTTTAAAACATTCAATTTACTTTTAAAAATATTTCATTACCATTCAATAATTGCTTTCCAGTATAACGTATTTTTAGTTCGTAGATAATATTAAGGAGATTTTAGATGTTTCATTGTAGACAAAATAATTTACGTATGCCTAAAACTAAAACTAAGATTAGGTACAAAATACAGGTTAACAAAATAATGAATCGGACATTATTTAGGATCAGGTACATAAATCAAAAAGTTAGAAACATTATATTACTGCATGCTCTTAGGTTTAGACGATTCCTAATATTAAATTTTTATTAAATAATAAAAATTATTAATATTTTAATTAATTAATTTAATTTTTTTTATTTTTATTAAATATTCATTAAAACAAACGTATAAGGTATCAGAAGTCATTCACAGGTGTTTTTAAAATCGTTTTAATTTTAAAATTAATGTTTTTAAAATTATCATATTATAAAGACCAAAATTAAAAATTTTAAAACACTTTAAATAATTCAAATGAAAATTTAAATAATTAGAAGCTCAAAAGTAATCCTTCTTTAAAAACCTAATTAGGCCATTAAGCATAATTCTGTAACACTTACATAGATTTTTTAAACTAATATTAATATATAATATAATACACTATTATATAAAGTTAATCCAAAAGAAAAATTAAGAACCATGGTGACTCAAAAAACATGGCCAACCATCCCAGTTTTCCTATCCACGGTTATTTAAAAAAATACAATTTTAATTGTTGGTTGTTCCATTCTATTTTAATGGCTCATTTTGATTTAATTTTCGTAAAGTTTTACTAAGGCGGTGTTATTTCTTCTTAAAAAGAATCGTTCATTTCCAGTTTTGCATACATTATCAATCCATATATTTACTGGCACATTACAATAGTGGAGAAATTCTACCAAGTATTAAGTATAATTCTATAACACTTAGATTTTTTAAACTAATATTAGTATATAATAAAACAAATTTTTTTAAATATAATACAAAACAAAAATGAACAACCATGGTGAGCCAAAAAAAATGGCCAAGCTTCCCAGTTTTCCTCGGCGCACCGAAAATATTTTTTCCACGCTCACTGAATTGCCGTGAAACTAGCCACGGTTATTTAAAAAATACAATTTTAATTGTTGGTTGTTCCATTCTATTTTAACGGCTTATTTTGATTCAATTTTCGCAAGGTTTTACTAAGGAGGTATTATTTCTTCTTAAAAAGAATCGTTCATTTCCAGTTTTGCATACATTATCAATCCATATATTTACTGGCACATTACATTAGTGGAGAAATTCTACTAAATGAATTAAAGAGAAGCCGGTCACTAATGCTCAGTAGAAAATAAATAATTCAATTAGTTTAAGCATTTACTAATTTGAGAGTGAAAAATTTTTAATAACCTAATGAATATATTTACATGTGAGTTTATATAAGGCAGTATATATTGATTGAAGAAGGCTATAATATTGAGAAACCTTAAAAATAAAAAATTTAACATAGGAACGTGATTTTATAACGTTTTCAACTTTATTGGATCAATAAATTCAAGCAGTGTTATGAAATTTTTAAATAGGCTACATCCCCTTCACTGACATAACCTACTTATACAAATGCACTAAGAGAAATGCGCTATTTGGTAAAACACATTACACGTTGCGTGGTTGAATTCACCAACACTATTTTATTTATATTAGGAAAAAAATATCATCTGTTTGAATTTTATAGTTATTGTTTTTCTTACTAGTGGCTGAAAGTGGTAAGAATTTGTTTCTTTGAGATAATGGCACAAGTTAAAATGCTTAGCATCTAGAATTGATCCCGCAGCGCTTATGCTATCTTAGTATTTAGGCAACCTATAACATATTTCTCCTAGGGCACTTACCGCTCTCTTCACGAACAGATTATTTAGTAAAAATATCCAAAGATGCCTATTTTTCCGGCTGATTCTGTTTCTATCAAAAATGATGACATTTTAATTATTTTTCAAGTTTATGATCAATCGTGGGAAAGGCTCTGATAATAATGTTATAATAAAAGAACCATGCCAAGTGAAAATCTCTAACAATTTTTTATTCACTTCTTACTACGAATAAAAAACTGCATTCAAAGAAGGTAATTTTTTTACTTGATGTTAATAAAAATATCATCATGATAATGCGCATATTTTTATAATATATTGATGATTTACCATTTGATGATCAAAATGAAAGTAAAACCACGGAGATCTTCCTCGTGTAAACAATTTTCAAGCAGCACTTTCAATAATCCGCTTGAGTTCTTCCAGGGTTAAAATTTTAGTAAGCCGCATTTTACTGCATAATTTTTTAGATATTCTATTTGACCTAGGGCAGGCGACCTTTAGCTCTCGCACTTCGCGCGCAATAATGGCTTAAATTATTTTACATTAAATTTTATTCTCAAATACCCTGAAAGATGTATAATTTCAATAAATTCATATTATAACAGTTTATAATATGCACTGATATTAAAATAGTTGTATTTTTATTGTCTTGCTTTTATAATTCAAAATGTGCGCATCCTATAGAAGAAAATTATGTTATTATAAATTTTATTGCAACTTGTACCGTTTTTCTATAAATTTAACTTATAAATTTATTTTTTACGGTTTGCATCAAAAATACGCCTCCTAGCATAAAGTAGTTCTAAAAAAATTATTAGACATAATTTAAGCAAAATATTTTGTTAAAAAAAATGTTATTGTAACTCATGTCTTTTTCCAAACAGATAATTATTTTTATTTTTAATGTATTTTTATTACAAAATTTTATAACAAATTTGTACATATTTTTTGCTGAACTTCGTCTTTTTATTTTTTTTGTCTCTGGGGTGGTTTTTCCAAAAATTTTATTTTGTGTTTTCAATGCTATTTTTTACGATTAAAACAAAAACTATGCGTTCTATCGAAAAGTGATTGGTAACGAATGCAACAAAAGCGACGCATCCTGTCAAAAATCAATTAATATCACATTTGTAGATCTTTTTCATATACACAATTTTTGTATTTGCATTAAGTACTCGAAAACTGAAAAGAATCCTCTGATAATTTCTGCTGGATATTAAAATGTTTGATTGTTAACAGGTGTCTGATAAATCTGCGTTGTCTTTCCTGGCACAATTTACAAAAAAATCTTTTATTATGTAAGAACATTCAAAAGCAGAAAAACATTAATTTATCATAGTCATTGTTAATTGTGAAATATTTTAAGTCAGGTTAAAATCCCGTCATATGACAAAATAAATATAATTTATAAATTATGTTTTTCGTTTTTAACTTAAATCATGTTAACTGGAAAAATAAAGACTATACCCGCTTTGCGGGAATATTATCTTCACACGTTGTGCGCGCGGCTCTCTTCGCTCGCAAGTTTGAGCGCGCCTACGCTGTAAATCGGAATTCATGACATTTCACTGATTTTCATTGAAAATACTTACTGATTGCAATTATTAACTGATTTGCACATATTTGAACTAGTGAGATTGCATTGTGAATCTGTGTAAAATTCTTACTCATTAGATTAAGTGACCCATTTTTCACTGATACAAAATTAGAGTTCTCGCGCTCGATAATATGTTTAACTCGCGCTACGCACTCGGTCTTTGTATTTGCCCGCATTTGTGCACATTCTTTCGTAAAGTAGTTATTTAAAAAAATGTATGGATACAATTTAGGCGACAATTTAAAAAAATAAAAAGTTACTTATCCTCGCGCCGTTTTTACAAAAAGTTATTTTTTTAATTTCTAATGTATCCTCACAACAAATGTTGAGAACAAATTCGCAGATCTTTTTGAGCTGAACATCTTTTGTCAGAAAGCTCATGTTTTCCCTCCTCATCAGCCAAATTGGTAACAGCCTTGGTCGCATTGTCGACATAATATTTATGCGCTTGTGTATGTCTGAAGGATAAATCATTACCATAACAACATTCTAAGTATTTTTTGTTCAATAAGACATTTCACTATTTTTTTGTAAAACATTTTTTTTATCTTTAGAAAAATATACACGCAGTAAATGATCTTGAAAACTTTTCTGCTAACGGAGGAACAGGTAGCGCATATGTTTGCTACATTCTGTTCATAGAATATATTTCAATGCTCTTTGAAAATTCAAAGATTTTTTCGAGGTTGATGATGCAACATATTCAAACGGAACATTAATCCTCGCAATAATAGTGAAGCATGATTTAAATAAATATACACTCAACTTCCACTTAAGTCAAAAAATCTGAATTAAAAGCAGTTCGGTTACGTCAAATTCTCCTTAACCCCACCAATGTCTATTGGGCGGAGAAGATGAACGAGTGCGCTTTATACGTGTGCCAAGTGTATATGTGTCTATGCTGCTAAGTTTCACATGTTGCTAAGTGGAGGGGATGTGAAATATGAAATAACTGGGCGGTGCGTTTTGATATATCTGATCCTTGACATAACTAAGCTTTGACTTCACTGGAAGGTGAGTGTATTTTATATCTTCATAGAAATCTTGTAAACTGTAGGCAGTCAATGGATAAGAAACAAAAGAAACAAGCAGAAGTACATTATGCTTCTCTGTGTCTCTCTCATTCTTACAGTCTCAACTTAACACTCTCAAAATCAGAAGCAGTAGATACATACATAGAGGAGTGTGCTTGCAAGTTCATGTAAAGATCATCATATCCTACGCTGATTGTACTTTCACAGTCGACCGTCATTCACGTTCGAGGTGCTTTGTCAAATTGAATTTCTATGATGAAAATCAATATTAACCTTTTATTGAATGCAAACTAGCGTGCTTTATCATTACCGCGAAACTTACGGTAAGCATTTAGCAAGAGCTTTAGATACGTGTACTCTTCAATCTGATTCTAATGTAGAGATTTTTAGAAGAGAGTACGATAACGCCGGGATTACAAGTTCTACGAAGTTTTGTAGACGTTACCGTTATTTAGTATCTAAAACTCCGTGTAATTTAAAAAATAAAACCGATATTGAAAGTCCTGAATTTTCTGAATCGTCAAATTTTTCCGATTTGAAAAATCTTCCATCAGTTTCTGAAACAGTTTTGTTACATATAGAAATATGTATCATTTCTAGTAAGCAATGTGCTCTTTGCCAGAAAGAAGGTTAACTTGTACGTGTTCCTGCTGATGCTCAAACTCACGTATTTGTCGAAAGAGGATTATTCATTCCGCTGTGTTCGAAAACATGTAAGAGACACCTGCAGGATGATTACTTTTAAAAAAAGGCAATTAATGCCACCGAAATTCAGTCAAATGTTTCTATTCTTGATGCTGAAACAATCACTAAATTACTCAAAAACCTACGAAGACTTGCTTTAAAGAAAGGATTAGATTTTGATCTATCTGTTGCACTGAGTGATCATGATTTTAACAGATGTGACGAAAATTGACTTTGCCTCTGTTGCTCAGATCATGAAAGATCACCTAATATCAACCAGTTGAAGATCTTAGCGCACTTGTTTAGCTCTTTTGTTAGTGAAATTGCGGACAGGACTGTCTTTATCTGCTTTATTTACTTTGTTTGCAATATCGAACAGAAGAGTAGGTAGAGCAATTGCGTCAGCTCGAAATGCACTTCTGGCATCCTTTGTACCAAAATTCTTGGGATTAGGTCATCTGATGATTAGATCTCATGAGATTATTATTAATAAACACACAAGATTTATGGCAAAGAAGCTTTTTTCAAATGGAGAAAATGTGTGCATTATTTTAGAGGGCGGTACCTATGTTTCCATAGAAAAAAATCCCAATTACCGATTTCAAAGGCGCTGTGTCTCCATCCACGAAGGAAGACCGCTGGTAAAACTCTTGATTATTGTAAGTATCGCCGGATACATTCTAGTGGTTTTCGGGCTATACTTCATGGATGGTAAAAATAATGATGCCAACATTTTTACTAGTCTTAACATATGAACACAGAATATCGTGATTCCCGATTGTGGCTACCTTTTGATAGTGTTTTTGTTGTCGAT
The DNA here is from genome assembly GCA_010014905.2 of Druon quercuslanigerum. NCBI lineage: Eukaryota > Metazoa > Arthropoda > Insecta > Hymenoptera > Cynipidae > Druon > Druon quercuslanigerum. The sequence goes on from JAAAKG020143105.1 coordinate 6,487, forward strand.
CGAGTCTTTCGGGATTGTTTACAACTTTTGGAAGACCTTAGTTTCATTCTAAAGATGCCCCATTTCCTCATGGAAGGCCCACAGCGTACGTGCCTCGAGGCCAAAGAATCTCGAATGGTTACAAAAATACGACGGGTTATAGAGACCATTAACGGTCTTCTAAAAGATGGAAAGCGCTAGACCACGTAGTTCCGAACAGTCAAATTCCGAATATTGAGGACTATGTTTGAATTGTTTGTATCCTTTGTAACGCATTGAGGCCATCACGTATCAGTGAAAACTTTGATGATCAGGTAATTGCTAAAAGAATGCTCCGCTTGGTGAAAAAATCAAATCCTTTACAAGAACGGGCTGTAAAGGCAGGTCGGTCAAAGAAGCAGGTGATCTGGCAATCTTCAGATGCTCTCGCTGCCTCTGATTTCCCCAACTAACTCGTGATCAGCTGACGCAGCTTACACTCGGCACTTACCAATGAAAAGAAGCACGATCGTATGCAGAGGAGCACATACACGAAGGTGGTATGTAGGAGTTATATGTTCAAAGGCAATTTAAAAATCTCGTTCAGATTCAGTCGTGACATACCTCTTCCAAGATTTAAAATCTGTGGATTGAGTACCAAGCCTAAAAGAATCCTATAAAATCATGGTACTGCCAGTCTAAGACAGGAGCACGAACAGTCGGATGTTATGCTTACATTGCTGCAATACTATGGTGTTTAGGATACTATCGTCAGAACGCTTTATCTTTAAGAACATGTCAAATTTATGACACTAACGCAGAAGATGCGGCCAACACTCTTGCCGATTGGTCCGATGCAGAAGGAGACCAGGACCTTCCTTATTAAGTGCTTCTACGTCGTTTTGTTCATAGTTTGTTTATGTTTAGTTTTGTTTATAGTTTGTATTCAGTTGAAAAATATTTCTCTATTTTTATGTAGTTTGTATATAGCTTTTGAAATATTTTGTAAATGGTAAAGCAAGTGCGGTGTAGCGTAAATTGCTTCGCCGGGTTGCACACTGGGCAAAGCTAAATAATATACAATACTGACTTCATATCAAAATTTGAATTTTTGATTTTTCAAGAAAAATAATAAATTTGTTGTTTTAATCTTTTAGGGAGATTAAAAATCAACTATTTTCTTGTTTTAAATTTATTGCATATCATGCGTTGTTTACGTCACTAAAATATTATACCGAAGGCCAATCCAACCGGTCAATTCTTTCGAAAGTTATCGTGCTACAGACAAAAAATCTACACACACACAGCCAGACACATTTGCGAAAATCTATGTTAGGGTTTCAGGAGGTCTCTCAAAATTTTACACAAAACTAATACCTTGATAAGAAAGTAAAAAATCTTAACATTTTGACTTACCATTGCAATCGAAAAGCTGCAAACTATGGACCATTTGGTGTCTTCTCAAGGTCACAATCTGGAGTCATTGTTGATAGTACGATATCCGCGGAGGTATAGTTTTTAACGATTTATATTTAAAGCTGTCATTATGGGTCTCAGTGACGATGGAGCGCCATAGTATGGACTGCCACAGCCCGAAGAACCATATCGACATTAGTCAGGGTAATGATAACCGGTGAGGTTACATTCGTCATCACGTTTTTCGTTGCCGTGTTTGCTTCCTTTTTTGCTTCGCTCGTCGTCTTTATTGTCTCCTTTTGGTGTGTCGTCATTTGGTTCGCCGCCGGGGGCAGCAAAGGCTCATCATCTCCAAGGGGTTTGCCGCCAATTTTAGGGAATTTGATTTCAGAACCGTTTGTCTGAGACAGAGCAACAATGAACACTAGGAAGGGGATAACAACAGTTCTAACGTATAATATTTTCAAAGATGAATGATTTTGTGATGTCTTGCTAACATCGCTTTTTATATAGACGAAATAAACCCTCTCCTGCTTGTAACGATACATATTGTTATGTGTATTTATGTTTGCCATTGTAGTTGTTAGAAGATCTTGCAATTCATGTCACACTGCATAAATACATCTTCTTATAGTTCCACAAATAAGACATTGCAAAATTATTTATTCTTACCAAAATGTACGAGTATATGTAATGATGTCTATATTATTGCTTAATGGAATGAGGTTAGCCAAGTTTCTTCTTTTCACTCAGTCCAGAAACTCGTGTATTTAAATTTGATAGAACTGGACAACACAATTTTGGTCTCAATTAGGTGCCTTATTTTCATGAAAAAATAATAATTTAATAAATACTTTTGGTATAGAAAAAAGATACAAATCAATCAGTTGTAGAACAAATAAATTTTTTATTAGTCTGGTTATCCATGCTCATTGTTCAAGTCGTAAATATGTTCGCTAATGAAATATATTATTTTCAAGAAAATGAGAAGACACTTCTTCTACCAATTAGATAAAAAATACAATTATGAGTACTTGAAGTTTAAAGCATCAACAATTGTAATGTGGTGATTAGGAATTCTCTTTTGTTAAAACTCGTACGGCTTTGGAGAACATGGGATCATCACGTATCTCGAGCTTCGCACACGATTTTGTCTACAATATGAACGTTTCCTAATTATTTTAAACACTAACATGTTAAATGTTTAATTGTATATTGCCTTTATTTATGTACCTCTGTCTGATACTGCTTATTCACACATTGCAAAACAATGTACAAATTTTTTTTTCGTGATTATTTTACTGTTTTCTTCTTATTTGATACTAATTTTTATTCTCAGTTATCCTGAAAAATGTATCTTTTCAATAAATTTATATTATTACAATTCATAATATGCATTTATATTGAAACATATACTGTTTTTATAATTAAAAAAGAACGCATTCTATAAAAATCAGTTTATACCCTAAAGGGCAGTTCTACCCAAGTCGGACAGTTCTAAAAGTCAAAATGGGTAGTTTTAACATTTTGCTACCATTCACGTTATATAATTATACATAACATACATACATAGTTTTTATGAGTACTATTAAATATATTTATATAAAATATTGAAAAAAACCTTAGATATATTATACATTTGATCTACACAATTACTATTAAATGCGTTTTCTTAGGGATTTTTTTCGCCTGTCGACATCCGTATCAGTGATCGGTCATTTTTTTGGTCTCTTGGAAATACCACAGAACCATGATTGTTCCTTTGCTTTAAATGACTTTTATGTCTTCTGTCTTTTTCTTGTCGTGCTGCATATATGGATGGTCGTGGATCCCACGGTTCCAAAGGCGGCATATTAAATTATATGTAAAAATACAAATTTTTGGTTTCAACTGGAACAGCGGACCAGTTAGCTGACTTTAGAATATGAATGCAATTAATTAAACGTTCCACATTAGCGCTGTGTGTAGCCAACTGTTACTCACCGATTCCTATGAAAATTAAAAGAGTGGTAGAACATTTAAAAATATTAGATCCGTCTTTTTTATATCTACCCTGACTGATTTAAAAAAAAAGGTTTCAAAAATTTGAAAAATTCTTAAAGTTTTTTTATCAATCTCATAAAATGATTTTGTTTTAATGTTATCGTGCTCACAGACAGACATGCAGGCACTTACGTCAAAACCTGTTTTTCGGATTCAAGGGATCTCGAAACGAGGAAATTTGACAGAGACGGGATCTCGAAAATGACCTTTAATTTTTCTTTCTAGGAAAGAGAATCAAGTCGAATGCAAGTTGCAGACGAGTGGGAAGTAAGTTGGAGGCAAGCCAGAAACGAACCGAAGATGGATCGACGCCGAGTACTGCAAACTTTACACAAATTGTAACTTTCTACATCCTGAATCCTAAACACAGTTTACACGATATTTTTTTACAGTTCAGAGTATTTTCGATTCATAAAATAATAAAGACCTAATGTTTACGAAATATTTTTCTTCGTTCCAGTTTTAAAAACGTAAGGAATTATATATTATTTACACGCGTCCAAATGGTCAGGATTATTTTAGAATGCAAATCTATATGAATTTATCCTATTCTGACTCCTGGACAAAAAATTTTTTTTCACACTAATCAAAAGACAATCTAATAAGCGGCGACCCTATGGACCTAACCTTGCAAGTCAATAGTAAATAAAATGGCGCTCGACAAGAAGTGCTTGAGATACTGCATTCTTTTTGCATTTCAATTCATAAGTAATCATTAGTAAATCTTTAAAAATACTTTTCACACGTTTTATGTTATTTAGGTCGCTTGAGCTTTATTTTTTTCAATTGAAACGAAAAAAGAATGCAGTTTCTCAAATGTTCCTTTTCGAAAATCACTGCATTGACTAATTGCTTTTTGAGAGAAAGTCGTATATCTATTATATTATGTTTTATAGCTTAACGTTAGCCCTTTAAAATTACCTTAGATCGGGAAAAATTCAAACGTGCCCAAAAGTTACAAGATATCAAAGTAAATCCTCCGAATTCATTTGTAGGTCTAATATATGCTACAAAAGAGCAGCAGCACTGGAGCGTTGCGCAATGGATCAGGAATTGACCATTGAAATCTGCGTAGAAATTTGTGAATGAATTGTAATCTCCAAGGTAGCAGTTATGTACTTTATCCATTGCGCAACGCTTTAAAACACTTTACACCAACAAGTGACAGTTTGGTATATAGTGTTATTAATTTACTTGTATTTATTTATGAATGAGTTTAATAATTATACACAAGTTTATATTCTACCAATTGTACAAAGGCTCCTTTTGGTTCTCGTTTCGCAATTTGCATGAATAAAAGTCAGCCTTAGATTATTCGAGAGAAAGGAATATTTTCGTGCGTTTTACTGTTATGATTTTTATTTAGGTAACAGTAGCTAAAAAGTAACAATTGTGTTGAAATATATGTAACATTTCATATATGTAACACTGCTGTTATATATATATATATATATATATATATATATATATATATATATATATATATAAAAGATATGTGTGTATATATATTTAAAAATACATCTTTTCCCTCTCGCTCACAC
>JAAAKG020143107.1:0-19888 GCA_010014905.2 Druon quercuslanigerum
AATAAATTATTATTGATATCAACAATCTCTTTTTAGTGATCAATAAGTTTCTTGAGTACGTTATTGAATAAACCATACATTGAAATAACTCATTGCTTGGAGCTATAATGGTTTGGAAAATATTTCTCAACATACTTTGTTAATCTAATAACATCCACAATAAAATTGTACATATTACAAATATTAAATTTCTGGAGAAATCATTCAAAATGTATATCAAATTTTCTTATATACATTAAAAGTTTTTATCATATGTAGAATTGAATTTATGTCTCCGTGCACATGCTGTTGTCCTCCGCCCCACTTGTGTTATGTTGGGTCCCGCGAAAAAATTTGAATATTTGTATTCTAAATATCTAGTGAATTTTTATCACTAATATTATTTGGCATTTTTATTTCATTATTCCTGATTTAAATTTAAAATCGTAAAAACTTACCTTAAAGTTTTAGTAATTCTGATTTTTGCTATGTAATTGGAAATCTGATTTTTTAATGATAGAATTTTTTTTGTGTTTTTAGGTATAAAATTATTCTTGAAAATTTGATGATTTTCCAATCTCAAAATATAAAGACGTATTATGAAGAAGTTAATATGATAGATGATACCTTTGATAGATAAATCTTGGTAAAAAACAAAACTTTATATTTATTATATTACATAAATGTCATTAGAGATATAATATAGCTATAAAAACTCTAATTGTGTAGTGTATATGATTATTATAAAGCAATTTTTTTCCATGTAATAAAATACTACTCTATTATGGGTTAGGGAGGAGGGAGGTAATCAATTAAAGTAATTAAGCTCGACGTCCGAGAGCGTTGAATAGATGATGAGGACTAAGTATAATTATGTATTATTTGATGCAATTATCTTTTTCGGAACCTGGGAATCGAATTAAGTTTCTATTACTGCTTTCTCTCGTACTTCATACGTATTTTCAGTTTCATACCATTTGATCAAATTGTAGACTTTATCACGTAAATAGTGTTGGACTAGGGTGGTTTGAAATTTTTCATTTTAAATCTTCCACTTTTTAACACTTTATTCAGAATTATTATTAATTCTTGAAATTTTCCAATGAAATATTTTTCAATTTTAAATTATTTATTTTTTTTAATCTTCAACTAAACACTCGGAGAAATATCATGTTGTGACAAAAGGATGTTTCTTGGCTTAAAGGGAATTTTCTTTTAAATTTAAGATTGAGAGGATTTTCATTTGTTTCAACAGGAATTCTTTTGAAGCAAAAAATTTCTTTCTGCGACTAACTTAACGTAATCATGCAACAAAATTATTATATTTGTGTAAAAAATATATTTACTTCGTTCAAAACAAAACAGGCCTGAGGACGATTCTTTTGTTTTAAGACTACTTTCTTTCTGAGTAAAAATCGATGTGAATTCTATAGTTTCAAGATATTACGTTGCAAATTAAAAAATTTAAAAAAAGCACAGTGGGTAGGTTCACCAAAAATATTTGTGCTATAACGCTCACCGAATTACGGTGTGCCTAGGCACTGCCTAAAAATTAATACAAAACAAGATTGCTAAATGAAAGGTGGCAGTAGAGATGTAGATATCCAAGAAAATGGGAATTTTTTCAGAGCAGGGAAAAAGAATTTTGTAAAACAGTAACCACTATTTAAACACAAAACAAAATTTTACTCTGAAATTTAAGTATTACTGAATTAAGGCTAAAAAAAGACTCATTAAATAAACTTATCTAGGTTCGAAAAAATTGATGTGGCAGTTGACAATCTCAAAGTAGCACTAAACTAATATTCGAGAAGGCTCAACTGTTGATTGCAATTAAAAATTAAATTTTCAGTTAATATAAAAATCTCAAAAATGCTTCTGAGATATTAATTATCTGAATACGAGTCAATAAATTTTGATGTAAAAAGTTAGCCAATTACGACAAAATTGGCCGAGAGTTTTAAAATAAAAATTTTCCATAATGTTTTTCTTGATAAGATTTTCGTGAAGAGGGAAATGATGCTAAAAGGATGATAATTTTCAGAAATATCAATGCTCAAAGGTTGAAAGAAATTATTACTACGTTTTAATGTCAATTAAATGTTTATTACACTTGTTTTTTTTTGCATTATTGTATCTAAAAATCAGATTTTGAATAAATCCTTTTAATACAATGTGTATTTTAGTTTTTAAGAATTTTTTGTCCAACAACCCCATTTTCGTTAAAAATTTTCTTTATCTAGTTCTCCACTGATAGCCTTTCAAATGTGCTTAAAATTCTTAACTTTCAAATGAACGAAACTTTTTACTGATGACTTTGTAAAGCAAAAAAAAAAGCGCTAAAATGTTTGTCTATTTATATAAGAAATAATTTATTACTGAAACAGAATTATCATGCATATTTTAAATTACAGTTTGAATATTTATGGAAAAAATATTTAATTTATTGGAACGTTCGGAACTTCGGGTACATGCCTTTCAATTCGAAATTGTGTTTTTCAAGTTGAGTTTTAAATGTTCAATATTTTGGAACATTTTGCAGTAAGAAAAAATTAAGTTTTCAATGAAAACTTTTTAAATCTTCTTATTTTGAAAGCTTTAATTATTAAAGAAATTATTATCTAAATGTTTCATTGTTTTGAGTTTAAAGTGAAATCATTTATTTAAAAAAATTTTAGTTAATTTTTTTTAAAGATGGCAAGTATCAAGCTTCTCATTTTGTTATTCTTAGATTTCGAATAATATAAAAAATCAAACAATTTTATATGTTTAAAACTGAAACTGAACAGTTTGGAATATGTAAATTTAATTGATTAAATTTCAAACTAATAATGAAGGCTTTCAATATGAAATTTCAAAGGATTTAATAATTAAATTGTCCTGAAAGTTTTCATGTTTTTTGAAATATAAAAATCGTAAAATGTGAATTTGAAAACCTGTAAAAATTAAGAAATTTCAAACCAAACGTTTCGATTTTAAGCTTTTGTAGCAAAAAAACTTTAGTTTCAAGGTCTCAAAAATTAAAATTTTTTAGAATTGCGCATTTGAAACTATAATTTTAAATATCAATTATAGAACTTTTTAAGATGATAAATATATTCTTAATCAGCATCATATCATCTAATGTATACTGTATAAGTACAGTATCAAAGTGAAAGTGATTGGATAGATTTGTTATTAAAAACGGGCTTTCTCTAAAAAATCACTGTTTTTTATTGTTACAAATTAAAGAATTTGAATAATGTGAACCATTAAAGTTTAATTATTCAAAAAACGTTGATAATTGTATGCTTTTTATTAGAAACTTGCAAAATTAATTTCAAAAATCGTTTAAAAATTAAAGAATTTGTTTGAATCTAAAGTTCAAAACTAATAACTTAAAAATAAACAATGAAATTTTCTTGCAAGGGGAACAACTCGACGGTTCCACTGCAGAGAGCTCGCTTTTTTATTTTAAGGTTTTATGATAGCATGAATAAAAAAATCATTTTCCTTTGTCCGGTAAAATATTATACAATTTTGTGCAATATTAAAGATGAACATAATAACTAAAGTCAAGAAATTTAGAAGCAGGGTTGCAAACATACATTTTAAAAAATTTATATTGAAAGCAGTGTGTCAATAATAAATGTGTCAATATTTAAATAAAAAAGCTTTCTCATCGCTTGGAATGCTTTTTCTACACAGATTTAGTGCTTATTCAATTGATCACTTAAGATAATAATCAAAATTATTGACCATGGGAAAAGGTTTTTGCTTAATTACAACATATTTATTAAAATAAGCATTTCTATTGGCAAAATATTTTTTAAAAGTATTGAGGTAAAAACTTAAGCTTTTTATAAATTCCATTTTCATTACTTGACAGGGTGTTAAACAATGTGGACAAAATGAATGAATGAATTCGAAGATTATTTTTAACTATAATTTAAAAAAATCTTTGTCCCTAAGCCAATAATTTAATCTTCTTTTTTTTTAATTCCAGGTACAACCAGTGGCAGAATTATCCGAATTGTCGAGGCGGGGTGGCAGCGACGGGCGACAAGTAAAGCTCGCACCTGCGAATATTCGAGGTGGAACTCTTCGCCGGTCTGGTAGTCAGCGCTTTCATCACAGCACGGTGAGTCACTTGTATTACAACTTACAATTTGATTTTTACTAATTTTATTCCTAATTTATAATCCACGTGGTCACGAATCCACGTGAGACCGGACGTGCATGTTTCATTCTGCACGTACGCACGCAACTGGCACGTGCTCAAGTTTGAATTAGCTGTGGAATTAGCTCACGAATTGACGGAAAATTGAAAAAGCAGCAAGAACTGCTATATACAATGAGTTAATGAAGTATCAAAGAAACAGCAGAATTCTATTAAATCTTTAATGCTGCTGCTAAGAATCTTTTTCTTAAAATATAGCAATTTGTGCTGTAATTAAGGTTCGTCCATAAACTACACTACTAATTTTAGGCTATTTTTGTGCCCTCATCCGCAAAAGTAACGTAGTTCAAAATTCTATCTAAACATGGGAAAGAGGGTGATTTTTCACGAAAGTAGGGTAATAATGGAAAAACGAATTTTTTCAAATAAAATTATTTTATTCAAATCCACCATGTTATGAGCCTATAACGCCACCTGAAAAGTGAGCATTAGATAGCTCTTTATCAAACTGTAATATTATTAGTTCCGAATGCAGCCACACTGACAGTTTACTAGTTCCAAAAATGGTCACTGAATCGTCTCACTTCTCAGACGGCCGTAATGTTTCATAAAATACGGATTTGGAATAAAATATCGTACATCACTCATAGTGCTATCCAGGTCCTTACGTGACCATGGTTTTACAACTTGTCCTACAAACATTGATCTCCCCGATACGCGTAACTCGAGTATTTTCTACACTGAGAAAACAAATTTATTAATCGCAACAAAACCATTTTGTTGAGCAGTTTTTGTTGGCAGAGCAAAATTTTGATTGTTAGCAAAAAATTATTTTGTTGGCCAAACCAAATATTTGGTTCTTGATACAAAATTATTTTGTTGAGCCTTATTTTTTGTAGTCTTGAACAAATTTTTTTTCAACCAACAAAACTATTTAGTTAGATTGACGAAATATGCAACCACGCATGCGATACGAAGCCACTACTTTTCGCTTAAATTTGCCTGCGCCTTTAGCGAAAAGACATCAGCTAGGACTTGCTAATAGATTTCTCAACAATAGAGGATTTATTGAAGATATCTCCCTTGGTCGATTTTAAATCTGTCGAAATTTTAAAAATTTACCGAACTCTGCTGACTTTCAAGCAGTATTACCAAATTTATATCGAGCTTTATCCCGGATTAAAATAAAGGTTATAAAGTACCAACAAAATATTATCATAAATAGCTTTGACATAATTGATGTTAACGGTCTGACACAATATTTTTATTTCATACTTTTGTTCAATAATCTGTACTTTATGGTATTTTTTATCAGTGTCATATGACGATTTTTGTCCTCTGAAAACTTGAATCAGTTGTAAAGAAACTGTTTTGTAGAAAAGTTATTGACTAATTTAATCAATTGTAGTATAAACTGACTTTTATTTCTGAGTAACTTGTTTCGATCAATGAATATAATTATTTAAATTAACTTCTTTTATTGAATGAGATTTACGGAAATAATAAATTGCTTTGAAATTAAATATAGTAATAATTATCATTTAAAGAATTAGTAAATGACTTTTAGCTACAAAATAGTTGTTTTTGACGACTGATTCAGGTTTTGAGAGTACAAAAAGTATGTTTTTGACCTAAACATTAATTAGCTACACCGACAAAACTATTTTGTTTATACAGCAAAACATTTAATTTGGGACAACAAAAATTTTGTTGGCCGTATAAAAGTATTTTGTTAGGTTAAGAAACAAATTTTGCTAAACCAACAAAATGTTGTATTGGGGCGACAAAAGAACTTCGTTGCCTCACCAAGAAAATTGATTATTTTATTTCATATTGCATAATATTATATATGGAATTATGGGATGGTCTCCATAATTATAACTTTAAACTGCTTTAAAATTTTTTCAAATTGAAAGAATTTTTGAATATTGGTATTTGCAACGAGATTTGCGAAACGAATAAAATAAAATAAATAATAGAGCACGAATCGATAAATATAACACTCTGCTAATTTACGTTAAATTCTCTATTCTAATGTATTGTGAATTAAACTATCATAAGCCATGCACAAAGATTTTTTTACTATTTACTGCAATAAAAAGTTGAATAAAGAACACGGCAACGACGACCCACATAAATAAAAATATATTATTTGAGGTATTTTTCGATATTGAGGCATGCGCACTAAAATTAAGTACCGAATTTGAATTCAATATGCACTTTAAATTCGCATAAAATATTTCAAATCGAAATATATATTGAATTTTCTACAAAGAAGATTAATTTTCTCACCAGGAGTCAACATTTCTACAAAATACATGATTTTTTCAAATATAAAGGATAGATTTCTAACCTAAAATGGAACAGCGAATTTTTCAAATTGAAAATATTGAGTTTTCTCCACAAAAACGTCTTTTTAACACAAAAAGTTAAATTTTAATCTAAGGAGGTGAGTATTGAAAGCATATGAATTTTTAGCATACTTATTTGTATTTTTTAATTAAGTAGTTGAATTTTCAATCAAAAAAGATTATTTTTTAATCAAACAGTTGAATTATCAACCAAAAAGGATGAATTTCTAACCGAAAATATAATATTAAAGTTTTCAGATAGACAAAATTAAGATTTATAAAAAAAATAATTTTTAACAACAAAGTTAAATTCCAATCCAGAGAGGTGAATATTGAAAAATTTAAATTTTTAACATACTAGTTTATTCTTCAAGCAAGTAGTTTAATTTTCAACGCAAAAATGAATTTTCCAGCAAGACGATTAATTTTCTAACAAAAAACAAGAATTTTCAACAGAATACATGAATTTTTTACTTTTAAAGGATAATAAAATAGAACAGTAAAAATTATAGATAGAAAAATCTAAGTTTCAAATTAAAAAAAAAACGATTTTTCAATAACAAAAATTAATTTTCGGCTAAAAAGATGAATTAAAAAAAAGAAGTTAATCTTCTACCCTAAAGTTAGATTTTTATAAAAATAGTTTAATTTTTTTTTTAAATAGTTCAATTAGAACCAAAAATATGAATTTTTATAAAGCAGATAATTTCCAACCGAATAGTAGTTTAATTTTCTACTAAATTATTAAATCCTCAACCAACCCAGATTAATGAATAACCAAAAAATATGAATATTCCAAATAATACATGAATTTTAAACTAGAAAAGATCAACTTTCAATAAAAAATATCAATTTTTAACAACAAAAAAACTATTTTCAGCAAAATAGTTACATTTTGAACAAAAGAGATTAATTTTTAACTAAAATGATGAACATTAAAAAATTGAATTTTCAACAAAAGAGTTCCACTCAGAAGATGTTTTTTTAACACGGAAGTTTATTTTTTTTGAAAATGTAATCGTTAAATTTTTAACCCAGGAGGTAAATCTTCGAAAAATATGAATTTTTAATAAACAAGTTCAAATTTGAACGGCGTAATTGAATTTTCTACTAAAAAAGTTTAATTTTGAAACAAATAGTGTATTTTTTAAGTGAAAAAGCAATTTTCAAGCAATTAGATTAATTTTTGATCGAAAACATTACTTCAAAAATTACTTCAATCAAAAACATTACTTTTCAATAAAACTGTTTAATTTTTAAGTCAAAAGGATAAATTATCTAAAAAACAATTGAATTTTTATCGAAAAAACATGATTTTTAGCAAAAAAATTATTCTATCCCGGAAGGATAAATCTTCATAAAAAAAGTGTAATTTTCGAAAAAACAGTTTATTTTCAATCGAATAGTTTAATATTCTACTAAATTGTTGAATCTTTAGCTAAAACAGATTTATTTAGACCCAAACATAGTTGCATTTTCAATTAAAAAGAATGGATTTTCAACGTGAAGGATTGCAAAAAGACGAATTTTTTAAAAAAGATAATAATTTTCCACTAAAAAAAGTATTTTTTTAAATAAAAAAATATAAGTTTTTAACCAACAGTGGAATAGTTACATTGTTTGTTAAAAAAATTAATTTTAAGAAAAAACAACCGCGTTTGAATAAATTGTCCAGGATTTCATGAAATGTCATCATATTTCATGTAATTTCAGGAGATTTCATAATATTTTAGTGGATTCCAAATAATGATGCATTCGATCGACACGATGTGAGAAATGTACATAGGTTTAACGATATATTTCTGAAATCAAACGAGTAAAATTTCTTTATTAATTACAAGAGCGACTCCTTTTATTTTAAATGTTGAAATAAATATGAGTCAAATTAAAAATTTAATTTTCAAAGGCGATGGTGGAGGTTAAGAATAGAATTTCTATGTAGTTTACATTTTTTTACATTGCGATCTAAATTATGTCTCTACGAACGCAGTAAATTAGTTTAAAAATTGGTTTTTAGATACGAAAAAAATACAGATCTCAAAGTTGAAAAAGTCGACTCTTATTTAGTCGTTCTTACGGAAAAAAATCACAAATTACGAATATCTTAGAATTTAAATACAGTAATAAGCATTTGGTTTGTTAAAGGAATTTACAATATTTTTTTTTTAAATCGCGAAATGCTTATAAATAATTTTTTTTCAATACTAAATTATGCTAACAATTTATTTAGATTAATTTTTAATTCCTTATTTCACTCCACAACTCATTATATATATTTTACAGAAATAGAGTTCGAACAGTAAAATGATAATTAATAATTAAATTAATTAATAATAATGATAACTAATTAATAATTAGTAATTAAAATGATTATTGAAGTTGTAGTATAATCCTTGAATTTATTTTTTTATTAATTATACGCTGGATTGCGACCTGGAAAGATCGGTAAAAAGACTGTGAATTTAATTAAAAGAACAAGAATTTACTTCAGTTTGGTTGAAAATTAATTCCTTCAACTGAAAATTTTAATGTGCATTTTTGGTTAAAAATTAATCTTTTCTGTTTCAAAATTCAAAAATTTGAGTAAAACTTTATTCACTTATTATTTATTTAAATTTTGAGTATCTTTTTCTTTGCTAGTTAATCTTCATGTTTAAAAATTCTTTTTTTTCGGTTAAAAGTTCAAGTATTACAGTTTAATGTTTATCAGTTTAGTTGAAAATTTGTCTTTTAGGTCAAAAGTGAAATTACTTGGCTGAAAGTCAAGCTTTACTGTAGAAAATTAATTTGTTTGGGCGGCGATTCATCATTTTAATTAGAAATTCACTTTTTTGGTTGAAATATGAGCTATTTAATAGAAAACTTGTTTGTTCTTTGGATGAAAAGGAATTTTTTGCCAAAAATTTAACTATATTGTTGAAAATTTTTCTCGGTTGAAAATCATTTTGTTTTTTAAACTGAAAACTGAACTATTATTCTAGCTAAATATTCCATATTTTCAGATAAAAATCCTTCTCTTTACCTGAACATTCATTTGTTGGCTAAAAATTTAACAATTCAATTTATTATAGTTACAGATTTAACATTTTAGTTAAAAGATCATCGTTTTGGTTTAAAAGTCAATTATTCCAGTTAAAGATTTATAATTTTACTTAGAAATTCATCACTTTATTCAAAAATCTAACCATTTTATAAAGTTATGTTTTGTGCGTGGAAACTTAGTTTTTTAGGAAAGTAATTTTTTAACTGAAAATTTAACTTATTTAAATTAAATATTCCATAATTTTAGTCAAAAATTCAATCATTTGGTTGAAAAATTTTTTTAACTTAAAATTTAATTATTTATGTTTTGGTTACATTCAATATTTTTCAGTAAATATGAACTCTTTGTTGTTGAAAATTCAACTATTTCGGCGGAAGATTCATTGTTTTAGTTATAAATTTATCTTTTTGGTTTAAAATTCAACTATTGCACTTGACGATTCATCATTTTAGTTGACAATTTTTTTGCTCTGTTGTGTTAGATAATGTTTAGAAAGAACGTCGTCAATTAAAATAAATGTTTGCGTCTAGCGGCAAATATGAAGCTGTTATTTTTATTTGCCCGGGAAAATTGAAAAATTTGACCCCGAAAAACCAGGAAAAAACTGGGAATTTAAAATCAGTGAAGGTATTAGATTTGTGTAAAATCCCCCCCCCCCCCCCCACCAGTTTTTGTCAAATGCCCACGTTTTGAGAACCCCTGAATCCGAAAAACAAGTTTTTACGAATGTGTCTGTCTGTATGTCTGTCTCTCTGTCTGTCTGTATATGTATATACGTATGTTTGTATGGCTGTCTGCACGATAACTTTTGAAAAAATTAATCTATTAGATTGGCCTTTGGTCTTTTAGTGTCCTAAATTAAAGGTCAAGTTTTATTAGCCAGCCATTTTGGATACAAATTCAAAAAGTTACCGCATTTTTGATATTTTTGAGACCACTTTTTTCAAAATTCAAAAGTTCTCTGTACGGATATTCATAGTATTCAAAAAGACGAACAATTTATCCTGATGAAGCTTTAAACGAGATAATTAAACTACGTCTGTTTTATTACTTATTCATGCTATGCATTGTAACAATATACATTATTCGAAATAAGATACAATTTGAGGAACAGGTTCGAGTGGAAAGCACGAGATACTTGTTGAGAATTTTTTCGTTAAAGCCAAAGGAGCTTTAACAAAAGAGAATTCACAATCACCAAATTACTGCTGTCCATGCTTTGACCTTTAGTTTTAAAAAGTATGTGCACAAGTATGGGGAATATAATATAAAGACCGAGCGCTAAGCGCGAGAACCAGCAACCGCGCGCCCTAGGCGCGCTCAAACCTGCGCGCCGCGCTTTAAACTTAAAACCGAGACTTGTCGGTGCTCGCTTGATGGATTTCCTAGGATTTTAAAAATTTGAAGAAATTTTCAAATATTTTGGGAAAATTATTTTGAATTTACTTATAATTCATCCAGATTGGGTACAAATTCTGTAAAATTCTTTAAAACTCTTTTGAATTTATTGGAATTCTGTAGAATTTTTTTAATTCATTTAAATTCTTGTAAACTCATCTGAAAGTTGTTAAATTTAATATATTTCCTAATATTTTTGAATGGTTTTCAATTATTTTGAATTTTGTTTAATGCGCCTTAAATTTTAATGAATTTCATCGAATTCTTCGCATTCCTCTTAAATTCCTCTTAATTCACTCGAATTTGACTGAAATCAATGGAATTTTTTTACTTCTTTCAGATTCATTTAAATTCTACAATTTTATTAAATTAAAAAGAATTCGTTAGTGAAAAAGAAAATTAAATTATTAGATTCATTGAAAAAATTGAGTTTGCGTTGATGCTTTACGAGTTTAAGGTGATAAAATTGACCATTTTGTTTAATTTATACCGGCAAATCTAAACGGTATATTTTTTTTCTTGGTATTTAGTAAGTTAATTAAAAAAGAATCGATCTTGTTAACGAATGTATAACTAATTAATTACCGACTGGGAATGTCCGAATCACTTAAAGTGCAGACCAATTAGCTCCCGTTCTCGCCCATTACTTTTATGCTCTAATGAACAGTTTTACTGCTCTGCTGTTTCTTATTACTAGTTCCATTTTTTACCTTTTTTATGTATTTTTCTTTGTTCTTTTCTCAAGGACTAGACTTCTTTGAAATTAATAGAATAAAATTATTTCTTATAATTTAATATAATATAATTATTTCTTATTATTTCTATTTTGGTAAGGTGATAATTCTCGACTCGACTTTTTTCAACTTTTTTTTTTATTTGAATGCGAAAAACTTTTTCCATTTCACTCAATTAATTGATAAAAATAAATAACTTTATATGTTTGAAGTGATTTTCTAAAAATATGTTTTCTACTGTCTTGTCGCACACATATACATTTTTTAATGAGATGAGAAAAATTAAATTATGATAAAAAACCTGCAATATCTTAAACGAAGTGTGTACAAAAGAAATGGTCGGTAACGGTAAAATTGGAATCATTTTAAAAATTATTTCGAATTTTAGAAAGAAGTCAAAAATAATTTAAAATTTGAAAAGATTAAAAAAAATTGCAAACAATATGTAGATTTTTGAAGATTCTAAACAGGAAACTGAGAAGCTTTTTAATATTTTTTGAGGCATTTTGACAAATTAATATTCAGCGAATATTTAAAAGGTTTCAAAACAATTCGAAAGATTTTTTCCAATGCTCAAAACAGAATCTGGAAAATTTTTAAATAATTTTTTTAGTTTTAAAAGGTATTTAAACTATTTTATAAAAATTCGAATCATTTGAAAAGATGCTCAGAAGTTTTGAAAAAAATTCAAAAATAATTTGAAATTTGGAAGATTTCAAAAAAATGAAAACAAAACGTAGATTTTTGAAGATTTCGAACAAAAAATGTATATGCTTTTTAAGAATTTTAGAAGATTTGAAGAGAATTCAATTTTTTTAAGATCCCTAGGAAACTTTAAAATGATTTTTTATTTAAGAAAATTAATTTTAAGACAATATTTAAGATGATTTCAAAACATTTTAAACAATTTTTTTTTAATTTCGGAAGATTTAAAAAAAATTGTTGAAAAAATAGAATCTTATTTAAATATATATGGCAGTTTTGAAAAAAAAGTTTTAAAAGATTTCAAAAGATTTCAAAAGTATCTTGAAATTCTGAATAAAATATCTAGAAAAGTTTACGACAATTTTTCGTGTAGTAAGATTTTAAAAAATTGTTAGGAATAATTCGAGTCAATATAAAATATTTTTCAGGATTGTTTGAAGTATAGAAGAGATTAAAAATATTTTTAAACTTTGAAATATTTCCGAAAATTTTTTAAATATTTTTTTAGTTTTTTTTTTTAATTTTTCACATTAATTTTATTTTTAAAAACAAACAAAGAAATCAACTCAAAAAATAAAAATTACAATTTCGTTGAATTTTTTTTCTTTTTTGACTGAAAAATATTTTTTGTTTTGAAATTCATTTTGTTAAAAATTCATCTTTTCGGTTTAAAAACTCGTTCCTTTTGTCAGAATTTTTTTTTCGTAAAAAAAAAACAAGTTTTAAAATGAAAATTAATTTCTTTGAGAAGTCATTTCATTTTGGTTAAAAATGTTATTTATGTCGTTTTTAAAGATTCTTCAGTTTAGCTAAAAAAAATTAATTTCTAAGGTTGAAAAATCATATGTTTTATTGAAAATTCGTCTTATTTTGCAAGAAAATGTAACAAATGTTTTGTCAAACATGAACTTTTTCGTTTAATATGCATATTTTCGAGTTAAAAAATGTAACTGTTTTGTAGAAAATTCGCCTATTTTGAAAAAATGTTATGTTTTTATGTTAAGATAAGAAGAAAAATTTTGTTTTACATTTGAACAAAAATAAAGAAGAGGAAAGAAAAATTAGAAAGTTTTTTTTTTCAGATTTCAGTGAGAACATTTTATGGTGGTTGTCCAAATTTAGTCGCTAGATTCTTGATTTTATTTTCAAGAATTCTTAACATTAACTTGATTATTGGACGTTAAAAAGAATTTTAAATTTGATTTTAATCTTATTTAAATATCTTAAATTTTAAAATATAACTGGTTACAAATTAATCTTTTTGGCTAAGGATTCACATATTTTATTAAAAATTCGTATTTTTTAAATGAATTTTGAAAAATTTACAGAGAATTGAAATTTTTTTGACAATTCTTGAAAAATTTACAAAGATTTTTTTGCTTTATTTATTTTTAAGAGATTTTTTAAAAAGAATATAAAAAATTTGAAAAGATTTTTAAAATTTACACAGATATCTGGACGCTTTTGTGGTAAGTTTTTCATTTGTGAAATATTTATAAAAAATGGTAGAAAAAGTTCGAATTATTTTTAAAAAAAGGTCTAAAATTTGGAATAAATAAAAAAATTATTAACATTTTTCAAAGCGTTCAATCACAAAAAACGCGACGCATTTTTCAGGTCCTCCAAACACTCCCCCTCCCCTATAGGTGATTCTATTTCCGTTGACCTAAAAGTTCTTATTATTTTTATTTTTTACATCTCATTGTTTTTGTTTTCAATTTCGAAGCACGTGTCGAAACTAACTTTAAGTGAGCATTAAAATTAGACGTCAATTTAAAAACAAAAAAAAATGTCACGGGAAAAATAAAAACTGAAGTATGGAAGGAAAAATGTCAAATCGTAAACAATCAATCGGCTGCAAAATTTAAAAACATTATTAGTAATGTTCTAGTTACGTTTTTGGCATATTGGAAATCATTAAAATAAAATTCTTTTTGAAATTTCTCCTAAAAACTAAGAAAATTATATTTATATAATTTTAAAACAAATAAAATCAACATTAAATAAACAAGAACGTTTGAAAATGATTTTTTATTGTATCATTATATTATTTTCTGTATAAATATGTAATCGCCTGGAAAAATGAGATTGGAGAATATTATTTTACAGTTTTAACTTTATTGTTAACATGAATGAAATAAGCTTTAAAACTTAAGCCTGTAAATAATTCTTGTTTTTCCCGTTTTTACCCATACGTCATGCTTGTGAAGGTGATGTGACCTATTTTCATATAATACATATCTCTATTTTCGATTCAAAAAAATACCAAAAAAAGGAAAAAAAATCTACACGTAGAAAATATTTGTCATTTATTGAAGAATAAACTCTAAATTTTATTGTACGAAAAAAAAATTGAAAATATTTTTCCCTTGGAATAATATCCACAGGATTTCTTCTGAAATACAAAGAAAATATTCTTCATAATAAATTAATTTAAATTATTTAAATCGGACAATAGAAAAAATCTTGAATTTCAAAAGACACATTTTTCATCGTTAAAATGTAATTTTAACAAAAGATTTCGACTAAATTGATAAGAATTCCAGGTGAATTTATGTAAATTTAGAACTAATTCAATAAAATTCAGAGCAAATTCAAAGCAAGACTAGTAAATTAAAAAAAACTTCAATCAATTGCTAAAAAATTGATAAAATTACATTGGTTTTAGTAAAATGGGAGTGAATTTAGCATAATTGAAGGAAAATCGGGATACTTTGAGAAATTTCATAAGAATTTGAGTGAATTAAACGGAGTTAAAAAAATCCAATTAGCTTGAATAAAATCTGAGGTAACAAAATTTACGGCGAATTCAATAGAATTGGATCCTTATTAAAAGAACATTTTAAAAAAATTAATGAAATTCATAAAATTTTAAAATGAATTTTTAAAAATTCCAGTAAATAAAAATTTCTTTGAAAATATATTAACAAAAATTTATTCAATTAAGCAAATTTGGAGTGAAAATATAAAAAATTCAAAGAAATGAAAAAATGGATGAAATTGATACGAATTGAAGATGAATTTCAAAGAATTTAAAGAGAATTAAAAGTAATTTGGAGAGAAAGCAGTACAAGTTTTTAAATTCAAAAACGTTGCATTGCAGTCATATTAATGAAAGCGCATAGAAATAACAAGTATGAACATTTTATTCATTTTATTCAGTGTTGGTCTCGTTTTATTCCCTGTAAATTATTTTTATTAAGGATTCTAAAACATCAGAAAAAAAGACAATTCCCAAAAAAGAAAATATTCGAGATATAAAATTGCGGGGAAATAAAATTTCTGACAGAAAATTGCCGAATTATAAAATATACGACTTTGTAAATCTCCCGACTCTAGAAAATTATCGAATTTAAAGAACAAAAAAATTTATTTGTGAATAAATCATATTTATGCATTAAAAATACATTGATGAAATATTTTTATCTACAAGCATTTTTTTTATGTTAAATGTATATTTTTTTAAATTGTTGTTTGAATTTGAAATAAAAATATTATTGAATTTTATTATTAGGACATTTTCAAATTCAGTAATATGATAAACTGTTAGGGAATTATTTTCCAATTCGGGAATTTTATTTTTCGAGGTTTTCCAGTAGTCCTTTATAATTTCTCATTTCAAATTAACAGTCAAATATTGCTAAATATTAAAAAATTATTATTTTTTTAAATTTCAAATTGAATGAGTTGGCATTGGAATAATTCATACTGAAACAATATTTTAATAGAATTTCAAATGTGATAAAAGCGTTTAATTATGAAGCTGGTAATTTAAAATTATTTTGAATAGATAAAAAATAATCTTTTAAAATTAATAATTGTTTCATTTTTAACACTCATTTTTAAAAATCATTAATTAACTTATATTTACAGTTGGTCCACTTCAAAAGTTTTTTTATTTAATTAATATACAATACGTTAAATTGAATATGTAGGCCTAAAGATGAAGATAAAGAATAGAAAATGTGTAGCTGAAAATATTTTATCTTTGCGCAGGATAAGAGCGGAATGATTTCATAATTGCAAAAGTTAACAATTGAACATCACATTCACAAATAGTTGAAATCGATCTAATATTAAATTGAATTTATATATTAAGTGTCTGGATAGATTTTTCTTCTAAAAATTGGTAAAATTCTCAGTAAAAAAAAATTCACATTCATTTCTTGGCTATTCCCAATCTAAAAAAATTTCTTTTCATTTCCAGGTCTAGTAAACACTCTATTATTGGAAGCCAATTTAATTTTTTTCTTTTTTCTTCAAAATGCTTTAAATATCTGATGTCTAGTGGTGCCTTATTCAGTGCAACACATTTTATATTTGTGTACTTTGCACTTATTACAACTTGTGATATAATTCATGAGATAAATTGAGATTTGAAAATTATGGTAAAATTAATTAAGTTTTCCTTTTTCCCATCTACTCGAGTTCCTTGCTCTCACGCCACGGCTGATTTCCTTTTGCCACCAAAGGCGATCCCACGAGCGAAAACAGACACCATTATATGTTAGCAAAACGAGCAAAAGGTGAGCAAAAACGTACGCGAGACAACTGATTACGTAAGCCGATAATCCCTCTCTTGAATGCTTGATCTAAGAGTGAATGATCTTTAATTCATTTCACAATTTTACCAAATCACATATGATAATTCACTGGTTGATCAAGAACGAAAATCCGAACAATTTTTCAAAAACAACACTTAATTGAAGGGCTGCAATACAGAAATATATACGACACATTTTTATCGAAAATGAGTATATTCCATAAAAAACAAACATTATAAAAGAAGTTTGTCAAAATATTATTTCTTGATACAATAATTTAAAAAAATATTTATTTAAAATATGAGTTACCATCAGTGTTGGTTAATTTTTTGGTTACTTTTTTGAGTAGATAGTTATAGTTTTAAGTAATAAAGTAACTTCAAGTTACCTATGAAAAGTTTCTTTTTTCACTTCCTTTATTTTGTAATCTTGATGTCAAAATAAATAAGATGATAATTCATATAAATTTAATATAAAAAGAAATAGGCATTAATTCAAGTGAATAATAAATGCACAATATATTTTGTGTTTTACTGACTTTATTTTTAAATTATTTTGTTAAATCGAGACTAACGTATTTAATTCTAGCAATTCTATTCCCCCGTTTTCCGGTACTCTGAAAATCATAACTTTTGACTATTAAAACAGTTAAGAATACTATTTGCATGACTGTAGAAAATAATGCATATAATTGTTATACCTGAAAATTTGTTCGATTAAAGTCAGTAAAATATATCTAGATTTAATACTACATTCTAAATATGAACGTATGAATTAAAAATATTGAATTTTAAACAAATTAGACGACTTTTTAACGAAATAGTTGATTTTTCAACCAACAAAATGATTTTTTTAAACAAAAAAGTTGTATTTCTAACGAAAAAGATTCTTCAGTCAAATTTTTCTTTTTAGCCAAAGAAGATGGCATTTTTTTCCGGAAAAAATTAATTTTCAAACAAAAAAGAGCACTTTTGAATCAAAGAGTTGAATATTCAACAAAAAAGTTTCTTGTCTACCAAATAGTTAGACTTTTTACCAAAATAGTTAAGTTTTTAACATAATACCTGCATTTTTGACCAAATAGTTGAATTAACATAACAAAAATATATAATTTTTAACAGAAAAGTTAATTAACGACTAAATACTCGAATTTTCTATCATTTTCAAACAAAAATAACAAATTTTCAATAAAAGAGTTAAGTTTATAACAAAGAAGTGAATTTTTGAACTAAATAGTCGAATTTTCTACCAAAATATATAAATTTTTTTTTAAAAAACTAAGAATAATAAATTGAATTTTTAATGAAGTAGTTAAATTTTCAACCAGAAAAGGCGAATTTTCAAAAAAATAGCTGAACCCTCCTCTGCAGATTTTTTTTGTTGACAAAGGAAATTTCCACAGAAATAGTTTAATTTATAAGAAAATACGTCAATTTTCAACCAAAATATTTTTATTCTTAACGAAATATATAATAGTTAATATTATTTCAAGCAAAAAAGATTTTAATTTGAAATCAAACACAGTTTAATTGAACCAAAAAAGAGACGAATTTTTAACACAATGAGCGAATCCTCAAAAAAATGTGATTCATACAAAAAATATTAATTTTTAACAAAAAAGTAATTTTCAAACAAGTAGTCGAATATTCTACCATTTTCCAGAGAGAAAAGGAGAATTTTCAACAAAAAAGTTAAATTTACAAGGAAGAAGTAAATTTTCAACTAAATATTTAAATTTTCTACAAATTAATAGAGATTTCACCCCCTCCCCCTCCAACGAATTTGAAACAAAATAATTAAATTTTTAAACAAGCAGATGCAGTTTCTACTCAAATTATGAATCTTTAAATAAACACCTGAATTTTTAATAAATTAGTTAAATTTTCAACCACAAAGGGCGAATTTAAAAAAAATAGCTGAACCCTCCTTTACAGAATTTTTTGTTTACCAAAAGAGATTACTTTTAAACAAAATTTTCTGGTTTTTTTCAACCAGCTTGTTGAAATTTCCACAAAAATAGTTTAATTTTTAAGAAAATACGTCAATTTTCAACAAAAATATTTTAATTCTTAACGAAAAATATAATAATTAATATTATTACAAACAAAAAATATTTTAATTTGAAATCAAACACAGTTTGATTTAACAGAAAAAGAGATGAATTTTCAGCAAAATAAGTGAATCCTCAATAAAATGTGATTCATACAAAAAATATTAATTTTGAACAAAAAAGTAATTTACATCCAAATAGTTTAATATTCTATCATTGTTCAAACGAAATGGGAGAATTATTAACAAAAAAGTTAAATTTATATGGACAAAGTTATTTTTCAACCAAATGCTTAAATTTTCTACAAAATAATAGAATTTTACCCCCCCCCCCCCTCCCCTAACAAATTTAAAACAAAATACTTAAATATTCAACCAATCAGATGCATTTTCCACTGAAATTATGAATCTGCAATCAAACAACTGAACTTGAAAGAAGTAGTTTAACTTTTAACCAAGTACATAGTTAAATTTTTAACTAGAAAAGACGAATTTTCAACAAAAAAATAGCGAACCCTCCTCTGAAGAATTTTTTTGCTAACATAGTTGAAACTGTATCCTCAACCAAATCAGATTAATTTTTTATCAAAATATGTGGTTGAACATTTAACCAAAAATAATCAAATTTTTTTACCAAAAGTTATATATTTTGAAACAAAAAGGCCAAACTTTGAAACGAGAAAAAACAAGAATTTTCCGAAGAAATCTTGAAGTTTTTTTTAAGAAAAATATAATTAATTTTTTTTTAATTTCCACTAAATTGTTGAATTTTCGATGGAATAGTTGCATTTTAACACCCAAAATATGAATTTTCAGCCAAATAGTTGAAATTTCTATAGCTTTAGGTCAGCTTGAAACAAGAAAGAACAATAATTTCCAGAAGAAGTCGTAGAAGATCTTTTTCAGAAAAAATATAATTATTTTTT
>JAAAKG020143107.1:19988-33579 GCA_010014905.2 Druon quercuslanigerum
TTAATTTCTACTAAACTGTTGAATTTTCTATGGAATAGTTGCATTTTTAAACCTAAAATATGAATTTTCAGCCAAAAAGTTGAAATTTCTATAGCTTTAGGTCAAGCTTGAAACAAGAAAGAACAATAATTTCCAGAAGAAATCTTAGAAGATCTTTTTCAGAAAAAATATAATTATTTTTTTTTTAATTTCTACTAAACTGTTGAATTTTCTATGGAATAGTTGCATTTTTAAACCTAAAATATGAATTTTCAGCCAAAAGGTTGAAATTTCTATAGCTAGTGCAGTCGACAGGGCAACTATTTTATTTTTAACATTTCTATAAAATGGAGAAACTTTTTATTTTCAGTTTTGTACTGAATTGGAAAAGGGACATATTTTGTTTTAAAAACTTGTATTAATGTGAATTTGAAGAGAGGATCAGTTTGTATTTAGAGTGCTGCAAATGATAGCCTGGATTTATATTCTTTTAATCAGAAATCCTTAAAATTTTCAATTCATACAGGTTGATAAACTTGCAATTTAATGATATTTAATTAAAAATTGTTCAATTAAAAATTGTTGAAAGCTTGTATTTGAAAAGTTTAAAATTCAAAAGATTACCGCTTTAATTAACTGGGAATTTTTTCGTATGATTAAAATGTTTACCCTAACTGAAAATAAACTTTCGCTCAAAATTAAATAGATTCAGATACAGAATGATTCCAACCCGTCTTAACTTGGACCAAAAATCAGTTCATTTTGACCGATGAGGCAGATTTTTTATTATTATTCTCGGATCATCTCGAGCTCAAGATTCTTCAGTGCTTTCTGGGTGAAATTGTTGGAATAAGATGGTCGCTAGGTGTGCTATTACACACCTGACGGGGTGTCTGGTCTGTCTGGCTTTCCACCCACATTCCCTCTGGCGGCACAGCATAGTAATCGCATAACGGTACCGATTTCGTATCATAATGCCTCATCTCCACCAGCTCAACTCAAGAACTCTAACCTCGTAATCGTTACTATACCAGGAAGTTAGTATGACGACTGGTTAGTACGAGTGAGCATCGACCAATCCTGACCAAGACTGGCAGGAAAGTCCGAGACACACTCGGCGTGTTAACGAATCTAAATTATCAATCGACCCCTTTCCAGAATTGTTCCTTCAAGCCAATCAGACTGTACGCCGCAGGCTCATTCAGACGTGAATCAAGACGAGGGATGGGGGAGATGTGTCTTGTACCCCCTACCCTCTTTCGTCAACACTCTTTAATTCTTTGAAGAATTATACCACCGTGTAATGTCCTGAGCAAATTAGGCATTTTAACCACGTACATAGACGACCCTTTTCCTTGGAAGAGAAGCTACCATGAATCTTTATCTGGAATAATCGTGTATTTTCAATTTTCGTGATTCTCGGCGCATTTTTCGACCGATTCCAGAGAAACTTGCAGGATCAGGAAACCGGGAATTTTATAAGTGTATTAATATTTTTATTTTTATTTTTTTATATAAGTTTTCTACAAAATAATCAGTTGAATTTTTACCTTTTTCAGTTTAAGATTGAAAAATAATGCATTTTCTCAACAATAATTTTATACAAAAGAGCATGAAAAAGATTCAATCATTAAAAAACAGATTTCCAAACTATCTAACTTTCTCACTCATAAAAGACATAAATATCAACAAAAAGGAAAAAAGAGGGAGAAAAAAAGGAAAAAGTCATCCAAAACAAACCTCTCACACTTTGAAAAAGATTCAATCATTAAAAAAAAATATTTCCAAATTATCTCTTTTTTCCGACTCATAAAAGACATAAATATGAACAAAAAGGAAAAAAGAGGGAGAAAAAAAAGGAAAAAGTCAACCAAAACAAACCTCTCACTCTTTTCCTTTCTACGTCCTTTTAATACTACTTGTTGATCAACATGTTTCAAGGCCAATTTAGATCTTCTCATCAGGGATTAATTTATAGGATTAGTCCGGGAGCGGGCAATGCTTTCATATGCAATAATATGTCCAAGGGTAAAAAGGTGTTATTCTTATGTATTTTGAGCCGCTGAATCCAAATATATACCTGGCGTTTTTTTCGGATAAGTAGTGCGTTTTGTTTAAATCGCAATTGTTTAAACAAATTATGAAAAAATGACTTTTTCGATCTGAAACATTTTTTCTAGACAATATGGCCTATTTCAAGACGAAAAGGTCTCTAGCAACTTTTGCGTAAAATGCATATTTTAAAAGATATACTTTTTTTTAAGGTGCAAAATTGTATGTTTTTCACTAACTTTGGCCGTTAACTACTGGTGACCTATTCAATATTTCTGAAATTTGAAAAAACCTCATTATTCTTTAAAAGTTACTCTAAAAGTTGATGTAATGCAAGATTAGCGCAGGTCCGGCGGAGATATAATTTTCGCGACTAATAGTCAGCACTTTTTCGACGTGCATAGCACTCTTTCGCGCTCCTCCCTGCGAATCCACATGTTCTCGTCCGCACGCCGTCGATATTTCGGGAATGGGTTTGAATTCGAAATAAATTTCAGTTTAAAAATAAATTATTATTGATATCAACCATCTCTTTTTAGTGATCAATGAGCTCCTTTAGTGCAATAATCTAAGATAATGTATAATTTGAAATAATGTTTCTTTTGGTAGTTTAGCTGTAAGAAACTTATTTTGTAATATAATAAATATAAAGTTTTGTTTTATACCAAGATGCGCTAATGTTGAATTACATCATAACTTATAGAGTAACTTTGAAAGAATAATGAGGTTTTTTCCAATTTCAGAAATATTGAATAGGTCACAGTAGTTAACGCCCAAAGTCAGTGAAAAACATCAAATTTTGCACCTTAAAAAAAGTATATCTTTTAAAATATGCATTTTACGCAAAAGTTGCTAGAGACCTTTTCGTCTTGAAATAGGCCATATTGTCTAGAAAAAATGTTCCAGATCGAAAAAGTCATTTTTTCATAATTTGTTTAAACAATTGCGATTTAAACAAAACGCACTACTTTTCCGAAAAAACGCCGGGTATATTCTGATTCAGCGGCTCAAAATACATAAGAATAATACCTTTTAATCCTTGGATATATCATTGCATACGGAAGAATTGTTCGCTCCCGGATTAGATCAACTAAAGGTATAACAAAAAGATGATTTAGCCTGAAAAGAATATATTTCAGTGTATATTATCTAAAAGATAATTAATTCTAATATAATCTTTAATAGTCAAATTTAAGAGTGATTTTTAAAATTTTTCAGTACTTATATCTAATTTTTCTTTATTTATTTTGTTTTTGAAATCAAAACTAATTCGTTTGTTAATGTCAAAAATCTTTTAAGGAAACACTCCATGAATTTTTTATTTTATCAAATAATCTTTTTGTAATATAGTAGAGCTTAGTGTTTTACTAATAGTATAGAATTCTTTTATATTTTTCACAGGCCCTCCAATAACATCAATCCCATTACCCCAATTTCTATTAATTTCAATGAAATCCATTTAATATATAACGAAATCTTTCAACTTCCAATTTCCCATTTTGGATTTTAATCTTTTAAGCGCACGTTTTTTATTCAAAGGATTTTAAAATGCAATTTTAAAGACTTAAGAAATTAAAAATTAGTAGCGTTTGAAATCGATAATTTTGGATAAAAAACCTTTTTAGTTGATTAGATGTGAATATAAATTACAATGCTTTTTAAAATTGAACTATACATTGTGGATAGATAAGTGAATATTAATTGACTTCTCAAGACGATTCGGGATCAGTTCAAAATTTAAGAATTTACAGATTTTAAAGTTAAAAATTAGACTGTTTCAATTGGAAAGTCTTAGTGAGTAAGCGTCTGCTTAAAACTTTATAAACTAATTTTAATTTAAAAATAACTTAAAAATAATACATTCGTAATTAGAGGCTTTTATTAAATTTAAAATATTTTTTAGTCTAAAATTTGATAATTTAAAATTTTTTAATCCAGAAAAAAAGAATTGCTTGATTTTTAGAAATATTTGATTGTTTGTGTAGAATCAATAATTTTCAATCAAATATTCAAAACTAAAAAAAAGTAAACTTGAAAGTTAGAATTTTAATTTTTCTATCTGAAAAAATTTAATTTACAAGTAAAATTGTTGAATTAAAAGAAAATTAATCAGACTATTTGTACCCAAAATTTCGTTGCAAATAACCCAGGGCCTCATTGCTTAATTTAAAAAACTAATTAAAAATTACATACCTAATTAGTTGGATAATGTACAATATGACTTTTTTCTAATTTGTTAAAAAAATTAGTTATGGCAATTTAGAAAAAAAGCTGTTTATATAATGTATTATGAATATTATTGTTCCCAAATTACTTGGCCAACTTTGATTTGACAAATTCATATATTTGTATTTGGCAGATTTTTTTACATCGCAGATGTTTTTGTTTGAAAGATGGAAGAGAGGTTGAATGTGTTAAAATTTATAAAAAGATGTTTTTTTTATATTTGAGAAAATTATGCTAATTTTTTATATCTACAGTTTTCGATAAAAAAGCAATATAAAATCATTTGTTAGAAGAAATTATTTTGGATCAATTAAAATTTTCTGATGAAATATCAAACAAAATTTTACATCTTTTGGACTTGTTTAATGGTACACTTATTTTGAATTGAAAAAAATATTTTACGTACATTTCTGGTTTCCTTTGCAAAATATATCTTTACTTTACTTTACTTTACTTTACTTTATCTTGACTTTTAAATTTAAAAAATAAAACTTCTAACAATACTAATTTTACATTGCTTGACAATTTTTTAGTTCAAAATAATTTTAGTTCTTCCGTTTAAAAACATCTAATTTTATAAAAATAAATTTAAAGAAAATTGTAAATAAGTATCCCATTTACTAAATACGAAAAAATGTAACTTTCTTTAGTATTTCAAAAAAAGCTAATTTGATCAAAAATTATTCTTTTTTATAAATATGATTTTACATAAGTGCAAATAGTCCTTTTCACAGGCCCCTCAAATCGTACTGAAAAAATCCGGCTATTAGTATTGAAATTTTAGTATATGCGTAGCTACGGCTTTTATATTATTATTTGTTATCAAAAACTATATGCATAAAAAATTCACAATAATTTTTTTACTGTTCCACTAACGGAGTTTACAGGCTTCTATTTTTTAATTAAAAATTGCATTTAAAGTGATTAATAATACCTTACGATTTATTACAATATCAAAGAGAAAAAAATATTGAATACTTGCTATTTACGCGTCTCTAAATTATATTTTATTTATTTATTTTGACATTAGCTCACAGTGCGTCTATTGTCTCAATCGTATGCCTTAAATTAAGGGAAAAATATGTCTCAATTCAGGGCAATAATCAGAATTTAAAACTTTTTGTAACTTCTTAATTTAAAATATTTTTGCTAATATTAAGATCCTAAAAAAATTATAATAATTTAGAATCGACAGATATAAAGCTTAGTTACCCAAGCGCAACAAAATGGTGAAAACATTTATTTTTGCAGAATTTTTCGATTTTCTTGCTGTACATCGAAATTTTTATTTGTAATTTCTATTTTTGTGTCTCGACGATATTTTTTCCTTGTTCATTTTTGTCACAGGTTTTCAGAATTATTTCCTGACACAGGAGTTAATTAAGTATGAAATATCTTTGACAAAAAAATTGATTAAAATCCTTAAAAAAATTGGGAAACCACTATTTTGATATACAGGAATGTAAAAAAAAATGTTTCTCGAGAAAATGTAAAAACTCTGCAAACCAGAATTTTTTAAACATGTTTTTTAGAGCGCAGCTAATTGTACTTTTTTAGGGTCCTGATACGCAACTTTTTATCGAAGATTTCGAATTACAGGATTTAAAAAAAAATTAAACCTAGTCTTAATTAAAGATAAACATTCGGCTAATTTTTCTTAAAATTTATATTTTCTTCTTATTGATTATTGGCTTTGAATCTCGTGGAGTGTGTTTCTTAAACATTTCACTTGTATATGCAGTAAACGTCGAATTTACGATTTCAATGAATTCATAAATCTCTGAAATGCTGTCTCCTTAATAGAACATGTTTCACTTTAATACTTTCGAGCGTGAGAACCTTACGGTAAGTGGGTCGAGTTTTGTAATCCAATTTACCTAATTAATGAAATGTAATTTCCGGAATTAAAAAATGTACATGACGATTAAAAAATAATTTAGCCACGAAAATTATTATGAACGAACAAAAATTTGTACTGCCTTTTAGGACTTTATGTTTCAATTATAAAAACCAATTCTCTGTAAAGGCATCACGGACCAAAAAAGTCTCCTTGAAAACGAATGTGGAAAATTTTCATTTTGAAAATGTGCGAAAATATGTTTTATGAAATTCATTTCTCTGCAAGAATTTCTGCACTATTCAAATAACTTGAAAATTTTATTTATCGCGATGGTTAAGAATACTCAGTCATCGGTTAGTTAATTTTTAATTCTCAAAACAATTTTAATTTATTTAATAATTTGTTTTTTCAAAAAAGTCGCGAAATGAACGTATTTTCTAGACTTTGTTAGTTCTCCAATTAACGATAACAATAAAAAATTTGCTTAAATAATTTGACAATTGTTTAAATAATCCCTGTTTGTTTAAGTATACAATTTACCTAAAAAAAGAAGGAAAAATATTTTATCTTACCCGATTCTCGACAGATTTTAATATTTTTAAGTACTAATTTGTCTTCGAAGAATGCTCGTAAATGTTTAGAAAATTGAAATTTTTCAAACAATTTTATTTGTTTTAAATATTTTACTTTTGCCATTGTCCGAAAGATTAAAATATTTGTATATACTTATTTTGTTTTACTGATTTTATGTGCTTTTTATCGATAGAGAGGACAAAATACTTTTTTTTTTACCTTTTTCTACAGATTTAATTGGTACGCAAAATAAAAGAAATTGAGTAGACAATTTTAATTGCTCTTTCGCTTAAATGCGGACTAAATTGATAAGAGTCCAATAAAAAATATAATTATTTTTGGTTAAAAAATATACTCTTATATTTTTGGTTTGGAATAATCTTGTTTTGTTAAAAGTTCGATTATTTGATTGAAAGTTTAATTATTTTGTTTAAAATGCAACTATTTTGTTAGAAAAATCATCTTTTTTATTAAAACTTCAACTACTTTGTTCAATTTTTATTAATTATTTATAGTTCAAGATTCATCTCTGTGGTTAAAGATTTAATTTTTTCACTTTTAAGCAATAAATCTTTTGGGTTAAAAAATGATTTTTTGATTTAAGGTATCATACATATATGTCATGTATGATACATATATGTCATGTTTTTTTGTTTTGAAAATGTTGAAAATTCGTCTTTTTGGGTTAGGAATACAAATGTTTGGTTGAAAATTAATCTGTTTTGGTTGAGGATTCAACTATTAATTAATTGAATAGTAAATTTCTTTTTTAAAAACTTCACTATTTTATTTAAAAAATAATCTATTTTTTTCAAATTATTTTTGAGGCTGTTAAAGTCATGTTTTTTTTTTCTTTTTGAAAATTCGTCTGTTTCTGATGAAAATTAATCTTTTCGGACGAAAGTTCACCTTTTTGATTGGATATTCAAAGGTTTGGTTAAAAATGAACTTTTTAGTTTAATATTTATATTTTCATATTAAAAAATGTAACTGTTGAGGAGAAAATTCGTCTCGTTGGAAAAAGAGCATCTTTTTAGGTCAAAAATTTAACTACTTTAAAATTAATATTTTTGGCTGCGGATTCGTATTTTTTTAAATACGAATAAACAATTTTTTAATTCGAAATTTTTTATTTATTTAATTTTTTTATTGTTGAAAGATTTCTCAAACATTGCAGGAAAATCTAAAATTAACTTAAAAGATGTTTCACACAACACATTTCCTTTTTTGCATTTCATTGTTTTTGTTTTCAAATTCACTGCACGTATGTCGCTCTAAATTTCATGGAACAACAAAAATATTTGAAGATATTATCTGGCTTAAAATGCAAACATTCTGAATTTCACCACAATTAGTGGTCTGAAATGGAACCTTATCATTTTTCTCAGGACAGAATTTTTTTTATAAAATATTAAGAAAATAATCTCCATAATAAGTAAATAAAATATATTTATATCGGGTTATAAAAAAAAAAACTTTAATTTCAAAGTCCCGATTTTTCATAGTGATTCAAAATGTATTTTTACGAATGAAAAACTTTTAAAAAGCGTCAATAAACCATACTATGTTTTACGTAAAATTCCAAAATTTGACACTTTTCTTTGAGAACCCATGAGTGGCTTAAAGTCATTCATCCTGAAAATTTATAATTGATTTTTATTTTTTGAAGAATGCTAAACAATTTACCGGAATTATTTGTAACTTTCGCTTAAATTTTCAGATCTTTTTTAGTTATCTTTTGTGAGTATCCAATATTTTATTTCCGATGCAAGCCCTTTTAAAATAATAATTAAATAAAAAAAAGTATAACATTTTCTGAAAAAGTAAAATGAAACAAGACTTTTTAAAATGATTATCCAATAAAGATTACGCAGTAAATCTCTGGATATTATTTTAATCCATAATAAAAATTTTCAAGTTTCATTATTTAGGGATTCTTTTGAATGAATCTGTATTGTTAAATTTTTTTGTTTGTGTTCGCTATGTATACCGTTAATTCTCCTATTGGCATGCGACCTGATAAACTGACAAGTTAAAAGAGCGAGAATCTTATCGAGCGAGGAAATGTAACTTTTAGAGTCGAGATTCATTCTCTGTTTAATTCAGGTCGCAATGCTTTTTTCAAATTGGGCTGGCATTTCCTCTACACTCTACAAGATAGTGCCGGCATTTAATTTCTAAATTGCTATGTGAATAAGGAAAGCACTTACGAAATTAGTTCATGCTTTCAAATTTGATGAGAAGTAAATTTTCTTGAAAGAAATTGTTGTCAGAATAACATTTCCAATAGTAAAATTCTTCGTCTTTATGTATTATTTAAATTATTCTAACATTATTTATTTATGTATTCTTTAAAATTTTTTAGCTTTTAGTCTCATCGTTAGATCTTTATGTTCTTATGGACAGAATCCAAATTTACATTTCCCACAATTTCTTGGTTCTACTATTATCAGGACTCGGATCGTGTGACTTTCCGCCACTTTTTGTCACTTTTTGAAGAAAAATGCGACTACTCGACTTTTTTCCACTTTTCTTGGAAGTTTGCTATACTTAGTTTCAATTTTATTCCAAAAAAAGTGTTTAAAATTGAAATGTAAAACTAGAAAGAATTGTACCCTTTTCAAAAACAAAAATCAAAATTGAATAAGTTCTGATTAAAGTTTTTTACAGAGCAAGTTTTTAAATAATAGGGTTTTATATTTAACAATTTCTAGTTTCGTGAATCGTTGGAAATTCCTAAGTTGAAAACGCTTAAAATTGGTTCATTTTAAATTCAATAGCAGTCTTCAGATATTTGTCCCTATTCTCCTTTTTCTTTTTTTAAAAGAATTTTCATTTTTTTCCTTGTTTTCAAGAAAATTCCCCTTGTTCTCTTTGTTTTCGCTTCAGTATAAATATTTCTGTTTAATTATTTTTGGTTATAAATTAAAATTTTTTTTGAAAATTTTTGTATTTTGTTAAAAAGTATTCTTTTTTTTTGTCGGAAATTTAACTCGTTGATAAACTTTCGTCTTTATTTGATAAAAAATCCCATTTTTTAAAATTGAAAATTCCTTTTTTTATAGTACAAATATCACATTATTTGGTTTAAAATTCATCTTTATTGATTGTAAATTAACTTTTTTGTTGAAGGTTTAACTGTCTTCTAGAAAATTTGTATTTTTTGCATAAAAATGCAAGTACTTGATTAAACATTCGCCTTTTTGGATAGAAAATTCGTCCTTATGAATTGTCAATTCATCTTTTGGTGGAAAAGTAATCTTTTTCGTTGAAAATTCAACTATGTGGTTATAAATGTAACTATGTGGTTAAATCAATTTTTTTCAGTTCAGCAATTTCGTTAAAAAATCAGCTTTTCAGGTTGATAATTCGATTTTGGCCAAAACTTCAATTACTTTTTTAAAAATATATCTCTTTTGAAAGTTCCTAAATTTCAATTGTATACATGCAACTGTTTGTTTGAACATTATTTTTTCTTTTTAATTGAAACTATTGGATTGAAAATTAATCGTTCGGGTTTTAAAGTACAAAATGTACTCTTTTGTTAAAAATTCGTCTCTTTTGGTTGAAAATTCAACTACTTTGTTAAAAGTTCTCTATTTTTTTTATTTGAGATCTTACGGATTTAAAGCATTTCATATTGAATCTCGTATTTAAAAGAATTTATTCCTCTATTATTTCCCAATGATCGCGAAAAATTACCCTATTTTCACTGTTTTGAGAGCACTTTGGGACTTGTGAAACGTGAATTATTAAAAAAATTATTAATATTATATTGAAATTATACAATACCAAATGTAATAACTAAATTGTTCCTAAAGTTTAAAATTAATGTAAATTATTAACTGCTTTCATTTGGAAATATTCCAAGCTGACAAATTTCAAAAGTCCAGAAAAAATCATTTTAACTTTAAAGCTTATTCTCATTGCGCAAAGAATATTTGAAAATAAATGAGAATATTTCCACAAAAAATACCCAAGTGTCAAATTGAGCTAGAAAACCGTGTCAAAGTGTTGCACAATGGGTAGCTTGCATTTGTTAATTTTTTAAAATATATCCTACCAAATTTGATGCGACTTTTTTTGTTAATTTGTGCAGCTAATTCGATTTTTGTTAAGCCTTCTAGTTAATCTGAGCCCTGTAATTCTCGCTTATTATTATGTACCTGAAGTTCAGAACGTTCAAATAAACGAAACATTTTTTCCTATATTTATTTTATCAAAAAATATTGTTCCAACGACACTTAAAATAATGGATTCGAAGTTTATTTTGTAATCTGTTTTTTTGAAATATAAATTTAATCAATATTTTAGCGCTATTTCTAGTTTACAAAGTCATCAATAAAAATTTCGTTCATTTGAACATTCAGAACTTCAGGTAATTTTTATAATTACCATAATAACTTTTTCAGCTTATTCTGTACTAAAGTTTCAAGATGGGTATAAATATGTGTGGAATGCCATCCTGATGGGGAAAAAAAGGCATTGGAAGTGAATGTCTTTCCTCGAGGAACGGTCAAACTGGCTATAAAATTTGATGTCCAAGAAATAAATTGCATAATATAAATATATATAAATTACATGCTACACAAGAACCCCATCAACTGCACAGATTTTTATTCCGAGTGGAGGAAGGTTCTTTACACTTTCTTTGTTAATTTTAGATTAGGTGTTTTTAAATCAGGTATCTAATTTTCACGCGGCTCAATATCTATGTAATTTGTAGTCACTTGGGAAAAGCGATGCTAATTTACTAAAAAGGTTTGTAAAGCAGTTTAAAAAATTAGTTGTATATAATAAAAGGGCATTCGTTTGTAAAAAATATATACACGCGCCCGTTTGAAATGCAGTCTGTGTAAAAGGATGGTCGAGATCGTTAGTGAGACAAGGGTTCTGTTTTAACTAGTTCTCTCGGAGGACTCTATCAACTTTAATGACCTGCCAGAGAAGAGACCTTCCATTAATGCTTCACAATTTTCCAATATCCACACTTCCATCAGCCATCACTTTTCAGAAGTCAAATAGAGTCCCATTCAGTTGAGTGATGGAAGATTGACAGCCGGTCATTTTTCCAATGGTTCAAGTGGCCGTAAGTTAAAATAGCGAATATTAGGATACCGACATTTATTTTGAGGAAAACTAATTTACCGAATGATTAATTGACCGAAAAACATTTTAACGAATTATTAATTGACCGAAAATTATTTCAACGAATGTCGAATTATTCGATAATAGTTTAAGCGAAGATTAATATTTCCGAAAGTTTATTTTACTGAAAGTTCAAATTTCCGAAGGCTTAATTTTTCGAAGGTTCAGTTTACTGAAAACCCATTTAACGATAGGTGAGATACCCGAAAATTTAAAAATTATTTATTTGCATTCAGATAGATGTTTAATAACAATTAAACATGTATAATGCGTAATCAATATTATTAAAGAGATAAAGGGGTGAAAAATCAACAAACAACAAGCAAAGGATGAAGAAATAATAAAGGTTAGTATTATTTTTATTAGATTTATTATTTTTGTTATTATTGGGCAGTGACCATCTTAAGCCTGTGACAATATTTAAAATTTTTATTATAATAATAATACTAACCATTATTTTTTCTTTCTCAGTGCGTAACCTTTAACTCAATTGGTAATTTTTCTTTAACGTAAATTAATGTATATTAACTATATAAGGTTTTTGTCACTCATTTTGTTGAATTTTCATTATTTTTATCCCTTCAATCAACTTGATTACGCATCATACATGTTTTATTTGTTATTAAAAATCTATCTGAATGTAAATAAACAATTTTTTTAATTTTCGGATATTTAAATCTTCGCTAATATCGCTAAAATGATTTTTCAGTAATCTTAAACTTCGCAAATGTAGGCCTTCTGAAATTTGAACTTTCAGTAAAATGGACTTTCGGAAAAATAAATCTTCGCTAAAACTATTTTCGAATAATTCAACATTCGTTGAAATTGTTTTAGGTCAATTAATTATACGGACAATTAGTTTTCCTCACAATAAATTTCGGTACCGTTGTCATCATTTATGATTGACAAAGTATGAGAATTGTCTAAAATTTGACACCACAGTTTTTTAATGAATTTCCACGTTTTGAGACCCCCTGAAACCGAAAATCAAGTTTTAACGATGGCGTCTGTCTGTTCGTCCGTGCGGCCGTCCGTCCGTCCATCCGTCTGTAAACACGATAATTCTTTAAAAAATGAACGAATCAAATAAAAGAAAAGAAAATTTCGTTAACCAGCAATTTTGGATTAAAAAATTCAAAAAGTGAACGCATTATGAAAATTTTTAAGACCATTTTTTTCTGAATTAGAAAATTCTTTGTACGGATATTTGTAGTATTTAAAAAGGCGAATAATTTATTCGAATGAATTTTTTCGGTAGAAAGAAAATTCTCAGAGTTATAGCATTTTCCAAATTTTATAACTCAATCGAAAATCCAAATTTTTAGCCAAACAATACACGATATGAAAAAAACTAAGAAAAGAAAAAGATTTCTTTTTAAAGCCCTACAAGATTATCGTAACAACTTTTTGGATTTTCTTGGATAACCGCTTTTATTTTCCACCCGAATTGAGCCAAATCTACCTGTCTCCAATCGCGACGGCTGAAATTTTTATTTCAATGCATGGAAGAAAAACATAAAATAATTAAAAAAAAACTTGAATCTGTTTATAAATTTTGACTGGAAATATGTTTTTTAGTAATAATAAGCGTAGAAGTAAATAATTATTCTAAAATCGTCCCGGAAACTAGCAGCTGAACGGTGGTAAAATTAAATATTTGGATCAGCATTCTGAGATTTAAAATGGTATGTTCTATCATAATTTATTTCGTGTTTTTTTTAAATATTGGTTAGAATTTTAAAGATTATAATTCTTATAAATTATACAGAAGTG
>JAAAKG020143108.1:0-11443 GCA_010014905.2 Druon quercuslanigerum
TTTGAAACATAATATTTTGGCATATAGAATAGTGAAAGTTCAAAAATAATTATTGCTTGTTAATTACATTTGTTACGACTTTGAAAAAATGTTTATAATTTATGAGGGAATTACTGATAATAAAATGACCCTTTTTTTTCCGATGAAATTTTTTTTTTTTTGCCCCCCCCCCCCCCCCCCAACTGTTGTCTGGATCCGCCCCTGGTGAGTCACGCCTACCCCGAAAGGGAAACGACTTAATGTTGCAATAAAAATATAAAAATAGAGTCCAAGTGAAATCGGGAATTTACTTACTTTTTTTTTTGCTGAGTTGTCACTTTATGTTCTATTTTTGTTAAAAAGTTTTAATAATCTTATCGCCTGACTGCATGTGAATTGCAGCTTTGATAATAAAGTTAGCGGACAAGCCAATGAGCTCTTGGTAACGGCACGAAATGTAAACCATACGTCGTCGATATTTGTTTAATTCTGAGTTTATGCAGTGCTAAATATAGCAGCGACTTTCAAATAGCTGTGAAAAATATCTGCTCTTTTAGTAGAAGCTTATCAAATTTCAGGACAGTTCTTCCACACAACTCTCGCATGATGACCAACTAATTTCAAATGTGTTTTCAGATGCATTTTTATATTTAATTATTCAGAACTTGGCACCCGTTTCTCTTCGCTTTGATTTGATTTCTATACACACATTATCTTTCAATAATGTTTAATCGAATTCGAAATCGTAAAAATGATATTTATTTATCAAATCGTATAAAAAAATCTAATTAGTATTTAAAAGCTACTAGTATACTTTATTTACATTGAACAAACCTGCGAGTGAACGAAGGTTTTTCAAAGCTCTTGTCTGGAAAAAAGAACACGATTTAGGTGTCTGTCGCTAATGGAAGCTTTTTAGCAACGTCCTATGTGGCATCAGATGGACGTTCATTTATTATTATGGTCTGCGAATAGAACGAATTGAATAAATATAAACGCAGAAATGTGATAACTCTTGTTGATTCTTTTTAACTGCTTGATGTTTTAGAAATAACAAACTCCCGGCGGATAAAAAAATTGAATTTAGATAATAATCAGTGCGTTGAATTTGGTATGAATTTTAATCAAATTCTAGTAACTTTAAAAAAGTTTGAGCACAAAAATGTTTGCTTTTCATTTATAAAATGGATAGTAAAAAATTTAACCATATTCCTATGACTGATTTGGCTCAAATTGTTTTCAAATATTTTTCCATTAAACATGAGATATTATGTAACTTCACAGTTTAAAAAAAGTGTAAGTAGCAGTATCAAAAAAAGGAATGAAGAAATACATTAAATTTGTCTTCACTGACCAATCCTTTTGCATTAAATGTGTATGAATTTGAGAAAGTATGAGTTAGGAAGAAACCCGTTATCATTTATATATCACTGGTAGTATAAATTATCATAATTCAAAATTATTTACTCTCATTCAAATTATTCAAAAGATAATTAACGCTGAAATTGTATAATATTTATTTCACGGCCAAAACAATTACCAAGTATCCCGATAATTAAAGAATCTACTTAATGAAAAGCCTGTCGTTACATATTTTGATTTATGCTTACGAGGCTTGTGGAATAATCATACATAATGATGAGTCTTGAACTGTGTGACATTTTTAAATAATATTTTAGTACGGGCGTAAGATACGCACTCGAAATTTCGTTGGTGTAGGTCGGTCTTTCGTGGCAAATAAAATTTATGCGATGAAGTATGTACTGTCGCTAGATGGGCCGAACGTTGCACCGACGCTCGTTTATGTTCGGCGCGACGTTCACGCTTGGTCAAGGTGCCCCTCGCAGAATCGAGGAGTGGGTTGGCCTTGTATACACTTGCCTTCTTGTCTCTCCAATTCTGCGTGTTCGCCTCCTGTTCCGCTCTTGGCTGCAGTCACGATTCACCGCCTCTTAAATCCCGGGGTGTGACGCTTTTTATTATAGTACTACCAAACATGAATCTCGATCATTCCAAAGAAATCCTATATGTAGATTTTGTTAATGGTTACGTGCATACTCTCCTTGGGTTGTTACATATTCCAAAACCCCCTAGTGTTACTATTTCAGAATTTCAAAAATCGAGGCAGATGTAGTCTACAACTTTAGAAACCTTTACAGGGCCACAAGGGAGGTGATAAGTACCCTAGAACTTTACTGCATGCTCTTAAGCGTCCCAAAACTGTTCTGTGCAGTCGCAAGAGCATTATAACTCTACTGCGCAGTCGTAAGGATCGCAGTAAGGTTTTACTGCCCAGAAAAAGAACAGTAAATTTGAATGCATAACCTTGAGTATCATATAACTCTGTTTCATAGCCTTAGCTATCGCATAACTCTTCTGTGCGGCCATAAATCCATTAGAATTCTACTGCGCAGCCCTGAGTATTGCAGTAAAGTTTATAGGGATCAGAATCTTTTAAGCTGGAACCCAGTATACAGGGTTTCTAATGTTTTAGCGAACCCAATAAATTCTCTAGAGTTCGCGTCCGGACCAGCATAAATCTGGGACATAGATGCTAATGCTCAAATGTTTCTAAATTAATCTTTTCTATGAGTGAAATAAATAGACTTAACTTGCTAAAAACTTGTAAAAATTATTTGTTTGTTTTTTTTTTAATTATGCAAATTACGTACCAGGTTTGGTTGGGTTAAATGGGGACGGCTCGAGTGAGTGGCCAGGTGAACACATCCAGCCTGGAAGAGGAAACCAATATTTTATGCATCATGATAAGACATCAATATATTGTTAAATTTGGCTTTTTGCATTTTTGCTATATCAAAAAATTTTCTCGAACAAGTGTCCGATCAAATACTGACCTTGCTCGCAATTTCACTTTGAAATTTCAATTATCTTATTTGCATATAGCTCGATCGCCAAATAGACTCCGTTCAGTCGTCGAGGCCTTCAGTGCATTTACCTTTGGTCCGCAGATATAATTACAGTAGAGGTTGAACAAGAGTTTGAGTATTACGATCGCTAGTGTCGTTAGAAAATAAAACATCTTCTATGATATTGCAATTCTAAGAAGCACCTGTCGCAAGCAAAAAAACATCGTTTTTATATTTAAAAAAGCACATATTCCACCCTAATAATTGTTCAGAGATTTTTAACATATTCACCTTATTACTTTGAAGTAGTTTGAAGTTCACCTTAAAATTTAAATTGAGGTGTGACCTAATTGAATTATAACAATCATACTTCATTATAGGTCATTGGATTTGTCTAAAAAAAAATTATGATTCTAGCATATAAAATTCAAAGTTAGTCTAGTATGGGTTAAAATCGTTTTAGAAATCCGTTATTGACGAAAATTTGTTTGCGAAGAATGCTTGTTTATTAATCAGATCATTAGTAATTAAAAAATGTAAGCATAGTTAAAAATAGTGCATTAAATTGTGAATTACGGACAATCATAAATCCCAATCTGTTCATTTGCTGCGCATTTAATAACGTTATGTATCGACTGAAGCAGAGAATGACGTCAGTCTGGACAATTACCGATGCACTTGACTCGTCCTCCATGGCAAATCGTCTCGATGCGTGTTTGTACCCTCGGTCCTCTTGTGGTGCGATCCTCCGTCTTTTACAAGTCGATTAAAACATCATTTATC
Organism: Druon quercuslanigerum; assembly: GCA_010014905.2. Taxonomy (NCBI): domain Eukaryota; kingdom Metazoa; phylum Arthropoda; class Insecta; order Hymenoptera; family Cynipidae; genus Druon; species Druon quercuslanigerum. The sequence goes on from JAAAKG020143108.1 coordinate 3,630, forward strand.
TTCGTGTTCGTCGCATTTTTCTCTCCTACGTGAAAAGTCGCGAAGCGAATGATATACGCCCGCGCAAGTATCAATGCATTGAACCAATCAAAATCACCTTTTCAGGCTGTGAAGGAGAATGCAAGGCGACTAAACAAATTGTGTTCATTATAGTTTCTTCTAACAAAGAAGCTTCCGTTTTGTGAAAAACAAATGTGCAGGTTTTTAACATGTTTGAAAAGTGTCATGTTATAAAACGAAGAATTACCATTTACCCGAATTTTTATTTTCCTGAATAACCATTTAGCATTTTTTTTATTTTTCCGAATTGCACATCTGGCGCAAAAATATTGATGTGAAATTAAAATTAACATTATTGATTGTCTAAATTTAATTTTTCTCAAATGGTAAGCACCAAAAATAACATTTATGCGTTAACTGATCGTTTGTGAAAATATAAATTTTATGTTATGTTTATGACTGAAGGGAATTATGGGAAATGGTAATTACAGACAACGTGCTGTTTGAGGAATTGACCTTCAAGCCATTCACTGTTTTAGTGCTTTCGTCTTTAATTTGATCTCAAAGCAATAAGCACGTGCATATATGATCTCAGTCCACACTTTTTGTGCTGACTTCCTGCAAATATAAATTGCGCTAGTCATTGTGTTAATAATTTATGTAACTCGAGGAACAATAGATGGGGTCTTTTTATTTGTTTCGATGACAAATTGCTTATCAAGAGTGTAGGCGAAAATGCCCGCGTGTTATATTTAATCTAATATTTTAGTTTATATAATATTATTGAAGTGGTTTTTTCTAACAGTACGAAATTTTAGATTATTTGCATTGTTCTATAGTTTTAATTTTTTTAATTTTTTTGTTTCAGGGCTGAGCCTGGAAAACAGTAACATGTCGATGTCTTCGATGGGTCCACAAAGTCCGCTGGACATGAAACCAGACACGGCGAGCCTTATGAACCCTGGAAATTTCAGTCCCTCTGGTCCCAATAGTCCAGGGTGAGAAATCATTTTCCGTATATTAACCACACTAGGGAGAAAGACTAAAAAACGAGAGAACAATATGTTTATTTTTTAACAATCATAAATAAACTGGATGTACTAAAAATGTTTAAACTGGATGTGCTAAAAACGTTGAAAAAATTCCCAAACATAAATATTAGAGAATAAAAATTTGTGGTAACAAAAGGAAAATATGTCGCCGCCTTTGTCTCTTTTGTTGGGCGAAACAATCTCGTAAACTATTTCGAGCACGCAAACGACCGCACTAGGCAGTGCGAAATTAGAATCAGCGAATCTGAATATATTTATGTGCCGGTGACATTTCTGAAGCGAAAATTACCTATAGTGTCTCTTACCAGTTAAACTTCTTTTTCCTTTTTCTTCAATTTTGTTTTCATTTAGAGCACTAAAAGTCTTTATGAGAGGGGAAAAGGAAATCGTTTTTTCTATTTGCAGATCCTTTAGTGTTGGTTGTCACAGCAATATCCTCAGTACTTCCCCTAGCGGACAAAACAAAGGGGCAGGTTCTCCTTACCCTCCAAATCATCCACTTTCTGGAAGCAAACACCTTTGTTCCATATGTGGAGATCGTGCCAGTGGAAAGCACTATGGCGTCTACAGGTAAGCGCTCAACTATGTCTAAATAATTATTGATTTTATTCCGTAAAGAAACGAACTGGAATTTCGTCGCCACGTTTTACAACCCCCTCATCTTCCTCTCTGTACAATCGGAAACCTGGACCTCTAGCTAAAATAAATATATTTTTGTAGATTGAGCCACGGTGTAAAATCCCTGATTACTTATTCATCATAAGACAGGTGGAGGAGGTGTATAAATAATCCCTAAATTCTACTTTACCTAATTATTATTGTACCGAAATCCATTTGACTGAATAACATTTTATCTTAATTTCGAGGTGCCATTCACTCTGAAGTCAGATGAATCTTTTCTAACGGTTACATTTGATTTCATATGAGCTAATTTCGGATTTCGTAGGATTGTTTCTTTCTTGAAAGCTAAGTGTGATTTCAATAGCGACATGTCACTAATTTCAATGAACACTCTCTATAAGTCCATTGACAGCTGTGGACTCCCATCTAGACCCGTAGACTCGCACTGACTACCCTCGACTCCGTCTGACTCCATCTGATTTCATATTAATAAGAATTTAATTTTAAGACATTATAGAACCCACTTAATGTCAGCAGTACGTTATGAAATATTATATTACCTCACAATTACCTCACAAGTAGTGTTAGGCACGTCTTTACCAGGAAATCAATGTTTGTATGTCTGTAAAACCCTGGCCGTCCATGGGTTTTCAAATCGTCCTGCGAACATTGAGCTCCATATGAAGAGACGTATGTAACACTGCGAGTGACGTACGATATTCTTTTTGAAATCAGCATTTTATGAGATGCAGGACCGTCTGAAAAGTGAGTCTTAAAAACATACGACTGACGAGGCAGTCATCCGTTCGGGCTGTGATTGGTAATCGCAACAGTATGGTTAGCGAAAACATTGTGCGTTATTCAGTGGCCGTTCGTGAAACTATTTACTATACTTGCCGGTAAAGGGCTATATAATACTCACTTTTCAGTGGGTGTTGCAGGCTCATAACATGCTGGTTTCGAGTACTAAAAACAGTGAACGAGGCTGTCAAAAGAGTTGTTGTCAAGTTACAGACGATATTTTATGCAAATTCGGAGGCATGCACGTACGATTTTCGAAGATTGATATCTCGCAGGCCATTATACTACTGAGATACCGACGGAAATACGCAGAAGGCATCCGACTTGTTTGTGGGATTTTCCCAAGTTTAACATTGATTCCCAGAGTAAAAATTCTTCGACTTGAATTTCCCCCAATCAAGACATGCTGAAGTCGAAAAGGTCGACTTGAGCATATCTCAGTTTTGAGACGGAGCCAGACTTCAATTTATGTCTTGGAGACAAGTTTATATGCCTTGAAGACATATATTTATGTCGTGAGTCGCATATTTATGTCTTAAAAACGACTGTCATTTGACGAGGATACCGAAAATGTTGCTTGTTTTTACGTATTTCTAACGGCTAAGGAGATCCTTCAAGAAAGTTACAATTTTAATTTGTTTGAAGAAAGTTTTTAAAGGTTATACTCGTTCAGACCCACAGAATCTGACTTTTTAAATTAAAAATAACTAATTTAATAATTACAAATTTTTCATTCATCAATTTTAATTTCATTTATGGGTCGAAAAAGGTTCGATAATCTCAGCCAAGACAAGGCTCGACTTGAGACAAGTAAAAGCTGTTTTACCTCCCGTGATTATAAACGTAAGACGAATGCTTATATCTCGACGCAGTTTTGAGACGCAGCCAGACATCGATGTCTTGAAGACAGAGCAGTTTATACTTAAGTAACAGAATTATTTCTCACTGACATTTGTTAGTTTTTAAAAGGTTTGCGATGAAACGTATCTTACCTATTTGCAAAAAAAATCGGAAATCTTATGAGTATTTAAATTTTAAGAATTATTCTCGACACTTTTTTTTATCTCCAAATGCTATCAGAAATAATTGAAGCTTTTATCAATTCGAAATTTGATTTGTTGCCAAAATTGTAGTGCCTGAGAGTTTATTATTTTTACCTCAAATTTCACACCCTCACACACACACTAGCGCGCGCATATATATTGTTTCTAATATAAAATTTATTTTAGAATAACGCTTTATATTTTTTATTGTATCTGCTGTTACTTTAGCTTTGTTTACAGCAATTTTATTTGATATTTTATTTTGTATGGTTATGAAAACTAAATTAGAATATGCGAAGAAAAATCTATCTGAAATATTTATTTTTAAGGGAAATTGAATTGAAACAATTATAATTCAGAATTTAACTATTTTGTAATATATAGCAATATTTAACTTTTTATATTCAAAACTAAAGAACTTGATACTGAATTGATTGAGTTAGAGCGTAATGAAATATTTAAAATTTCAGACGACTAAATTTAAACTTCGAATGTCACAATTATAATTTTTTAATTTTTTTATTTTTAATTAATTTTATTAATTTTCGAAAATGCGTGCAAGTTTAAGAGATACTTAGAAGTTTTGAAAATATTCCAACTTGATTTAAAACTTAAAAAAGATTTCAAAGAATTTAAAACAAAATATAACATAAAAAACAAAGGTTTTGATAGATGAATAACAATTAAACAATTGTTATTTTTTCACGACTTAAAATAAAATTAATTTATATTCTAATAGAAAAAGTTATCAGTTAAAAAAATGATAATCGGTCAATTTTTGTTGTATATGAATTGAATATGATAAAAGATTAAATTTTTTAATTTCATAACTTAACGGTATTGAATTCAAAATTGTTTACTTGAAATGTGTCAAGAAGCTTATATTTTATATGTGTAAATTATTGGGCGGCTTAATAAGAACAAATTTAAACGTTAATTGTAAAAGTTAAAAATTCAGAATGATTCCCCTTTGAGTGTTTTAATTTGAATTTCAGTTTTTAAAACATCAAATGAAAACATTTTTTGATTCAAGAGAACACCGGGAAGTGACGGAAATTTTTTCCTGGAATAAAACGGCCATCCTGCTATTGGTACAAAAATTATGGCGAATTTTGTGTATGTACAGTTTTTTCTAGTCAACAATAATACGAACACTCCCTGCTTGCTGCGCACATAAACTGTAGAGGGCCGTGTGACGGTACGAAGCAAAGGGTCGCACACTGAATGTATTGACTACACTGACTGCTCTCTTGATTGCTCGTGATTGCTGACAATCTCTCGTTGACTCCTACTGACGCTTTCATGATTTCGGAATAGTTTAAGAGATTTCAAAATTATATTTTTCTGAAAAAAGATCTTCTAACAATCGCTCCACTGGGAATCGGACCACAGAACTTCCTATTGCCGGTCGGGTGCTTTCCCAATTAAGATATTAGAGAGATCGAAAGAAAAATCCTTTTTTTTCAATTAAGAGATTTCGTCGATTTCAAAAGATCAGATCTTTTTCAAAAGATCCTTTTAGATACCTCTGATTTCGGATCATATCATAAACTGTTATGCTTGTTACATTTGATTTCATACCGATTTCAAACGCTGAAACCCCTTGATTCGGGAGTGATTGGCCCCTCGTAAAATCTGTATTTTTCCGAATACTGCGTGATCTATTGTTTATTTCCCGGAATTACAATTTAGCCTAATTTGTGCTAATCCCAATTCCGATTTACCCTGATTTTTATTTTTACCAACATCTATTTTTCATAATTTAATTTTTATTCTTCCGAATAACCACATATCCTATAATTCATTTGCGCGAAACACTGTCTGTCATAATCCCTGCTTTAAAAAAATGACTACCCGTATTTTGGGACTAGTCAAACATTTAAAAAATATTATGCGAATTATCTCGAATTTCAGGACGACGGGACACTTCGTTAATGTAAACTGCATCTGTCGTACAATAACGGAGGCAAAACAAAATTAAGGATTCTGGGCTGAATTTGAATTTTACACAATTATTTTATGCTGGATGTACTAGTTTGGGTAAAAAATGAAATTTTTGTGACATGACAATTGGCTAATGTGGGGACTATGACACATGGCGTTTTGTGAAATGAATTTTGGTTTATTCGGAAGAACAAAAAATTGTGACAAATGGTGGTTCGAAAAAAAAATGAACGTAAATTTTAACTTATTAAGATGAAAATCCTTAAAAAAAGGCAATATGGTAGAATAAGATTTATTCTGAATGGTAATTCAAAATAATAAATAATAATTGTGCGAAAAAATTAGAGTGGATTGCTACTCCCTTCAAGCAGAGGTAGAAACCAAAGATAAAAAAAATCGAATCTGAAATTTTTCGAAAAACCAGTAAAAATGTCACAGAACAGGAAACTTTATTGCTTAAACAATGAAAATAATTTCAGTAAAAACTTTATTTTGTGCAAATAATCAGACCAGAGAATAAAATAATTGTCTATTGTTGATGACGATATCGCGTGGGCTAAATCAAATCTTTTCAAGGACACTGCAAGCGCCAGTTGCACTATTTCGTATCAGTCATTGACGCTCGGTGTGAAGCAACATATTTAAAGTCAAACTCTTGTTTCTCGGAAAAACAAACGAGTTCACGTTCGTGTAAACATCAGTCACTGCAAAAAGGAGATTAAGGTAGATATTGATTTATCGTATACTTGCAGTTATCAAAACTTGTTTACCTATATTTATTTTTAAAGTAAATTAAATTAATAAACTTAAAGCGAATTCAACTTCAAGCAAGTTCAAGGTCCATTCAAATCTATCTAGCGAATTCGATTGAGTTAAAGGTAAATGAAACTTAAATTGTCTAGTTGACAGGATGTCTACCCTACCTGGAAAACCTGGAATTGTCAGAGAATTTTTATGTACCTAGAAAAACCTGGAAACGGTAGGGCATTTTCTTAAAGTCAGGAATTTGTTCGAGAGAGCGCTTAATTTTTTTAAATTTCAATATTAAATTGAATAATAATAATTCTTCATTTGTAAAAGCAGCTTTATATTACTGTATTTAACTACTTTGTTAAAAATTCGTTTTTTTCTTTGATTTGAAGTCAAATTTTGAACTGAAAATGAACTATTCTGTTTTTTTTTAATGATCTGTCTTTGTAGAAAATTCAAGTGCATACCTGGTTGAAAATTCATGTCTTTTGTTGAAAATTTTTGTTTGTTGAATAAATCCCATTTTTTTTGTATTCAAAATTTAAATACGCTTTGGTTCAAATATCAACTAATACATGTTTGGTTCTGAATTTGTCTTTTTTGAATGAAGATTTAATTTCTTGGCCCGAAGTTACCCTTTTGTTAATAACTAATTTTTTGTTGTTAAAGATTAATACTTTGATTTGAAACTTTTTTTGCTTGTTGAAAATAATTTGCTTATTCAAACTATAACCATTCAATATTTAGTTGAAAAATTACCTTTCTTAATTGATAATTTTGACTTTTTTGGTAGAAATTAATCTTCTGGACTGAAAATTATTTTTTGTTGTTGGGAATTAAATGATTCTATTTAAAGACTCATGATTTTGGTAGAAAATCCATGTTTTTTGCTTTCAAGTTTAACTATTCCAGTTGAAGTTTCATCATTTTAGTTGAAAATTCACCACTATGTTTGAAAATGTAATTTTTTTTAAATGATTTTTTTTACCAGAAAATGCAAAACCATTCAATTTGAAAATTACATCCTTTTAGTTGAAAATTCATCTCTTTGGTTAAAAATTCATTTTACCTCTAAATTTAACTATTCAATTGTTGATTGACAATTTATATTTTTAATTTAAAATTGATGTATTTTATATAAAATTTATCTTCTTTGGTAAACACTAATCTTCCTTGTTGAAAATTCATCTTTTTGGTTAAAAATATACTATTTCAGTTAAAGGTTAATAATTTCAGTTAAAACTTCATATTTGTTGTATAAAATTCAACTAATCCATTTTTTTATGTTATGGTTTTGTGAAAAAATTTCTCTCAACCTCCACTGGGATCCGGACCCAGGTCTTTAGGATTGCCGGTGTGATACTCATACCCACTAAGCTACGGAAAGGCAAGAATAATTTCTTCCTGACCAGTACAAGTTGAATTCTGACGTCATTGCCTATACTTGCAAGAATAATTTTTCAAACATTAGAATGTTTTTATATTTTTTCGTGTTATGGGTTTTGTTTGATTTTAGTTGAAAATTACAGGGATGCAACCGTGTCCCCTATTTTCCCCTTTTCCCCTTTTTTTGAGAACGTCCCCTATTTTCCCCTATATCGAA
>JAAAKG020143109.1:0-11443 GCA_010014905.2 Druon quercuslanigerum
TGCTGAAACACTCGTATTTAACCTCAGTATCTGGGGTAAGCAAAATGCATCAAATCTTATCTATCTCGAGTACTTACTCCTGAAAGCCCGGATTCAGAGAGCACAGGAGGAAAACTTCCGAGAAGAGCTCCTTGATAAGAGGATGCACGGCACCTTCCACAGAAATGTGGAGGATCAGTCAATGTCGTGTAAGCTAACTTTCGCTTTCCTTAAATCACCTGGATTGAAGTCGGGTACGGAGGGTTTCATTTTGGCATATGCATTTGGCAGGGATGCATTTCAGGCTATTAACCAGTGAAAGCTTGGCACCTCCAAGAGCGCCGATAATAAGGACTTTTAATTGAATATAATATTCCGGATACAGTCGTCGAAAGTCCTTACAGGGTTTATATACCTCTCTTTCCTTTTACTCTCCTTGGCTATAATGTTTTTGTCAGCTGGTGTCGAAAATTCAATAATGAACATGGTTCGCTTCTCGAAGTCGAGGAGGACTATGTCAGCCCTCGAGTGTGCGACAATTGACTCTATTTCCTTAGGAGTGTTTAGCGGAGCGATATTAAGGTTAATGCCTTAAGAGTGACAGATATGGTAATAAAGCACTCTCAGTGCCGCATTGTGCATTTAGATGTAGGTCGTTCCCGCATGAGTTGGACAACTATACAATATGTATCCTAGATGGACGGAGTGTGTGTGGCAGGCCCTGAAGCTATTATCACCAATGCCTTGGCTCAAAATGTAGCGACGGTATGTTAAGGTGAATATGCCACCGTTTTGACATGCCAAAATAAAACCCTCCGTGCCCGACTTGAATCCTGGTGATTTAAGGAAAGGAAAAGTTAGCTCACATGACATTGACTGATCCTCCACATTTCTGTGAAAGACGCTGTACATCCTCTTATCGAGAAACTGTTTCCGGAAGTTTTTCTCCTGTGCTTTCTGAATCTGGGCTTTTAGGCGTGAGTACTCAAGATAGATAAGATTTGAAGCATTTGGCTCACCCATGATACTGAAGTTAAGTCCGAGTGTTTTAGCAGCCTCCTCCGCTGATTTGTACAGAAACGATCATTTGCCCGCTTCTTCATGCTTCCTTACCATTTTATAGTCCTATTGTGAAGACATTCAAGATTCACTACGCCGCGACCACCTTGACGGCGTGAGATATAGAGTCGCGAAACAGAGGACTTAAGATGCATGCTTTTGTTTATGTGCATAACCTTTCATATCACTCCGGATTTGACGTTTGTATTTGCTTAGTAGAGTATTCTTTATAGAGGTTACGTCCTGAACGCGATTTTGTGGCAGGCCCAGGTATGTATAGCTCTCCCCATCATCAAGCTGTTTTATATCACTTCCTTCGACTAGCTGAGGGTTTTCGAGGATGTCATTCAGAGCTTTTTAGATTTAGCATAGATCTTAAGATCATCCATGTAAAATACATGAGTGACCGTTTGTTTTCGATTTCAAGGTTTGCCGCAAAAATACCCTTCGGAATGGCGAAGTGCGAGATATAGTGGGAAGAATATGAGTCTATGGGTGGTTTAATCGAAATATTTTCGGTTATCAATCCAGGTCATCGATAGATAGCTCTGGTAGGATGCTGTGTCTTTGCAGAGACATCTATCGATAAGCATGTTTTTCCGACATCCTACGACGCCTTTCTTTGAGCCGCGTTGTTCGTATATTTCTTAAAAAAGCGTAGGGGCTAGTATCAAGTATCGTTCCACTTTTGAAGGATGCTAAAATTTAAGAGCGGTCTTTTTGGACAATAAAATTTCTAGAGCACTGTTGGTATTTTGGAGCACAGCTCTAAACAGATTCGAATGTGACCGAATAGAAAATGATGCATCATGAGTTTCAATTGTTAATTTAAGAAGTGGAATAGAATAGGAGATGTTATGGGGTTTTACACAATCAAACAACGTAGTTTATGTAACCTTATTACATTACATTAATACAGGAGCACCGAGTACCTTCTTCCTTAAAGTCCAAAGTACATCTGCTATCATACGTGATGCTCTGTTCCTAGCCACTTTCTTATCTGTAAAGTTTAGTCACACTTATTTACACACACATTTGATAAAGTTAAACTTACTTATATTCCAACACGCCTCCTTAAATTTAGCATTTCAAATATTTTTCATTTTACCTTAATTTTACGGACATAATTTTAATTTACAAAGTGGTATAGAGTTTCTATGTACTTAGATTTCTTTGCTAAAATTCCACATTTACTTATGCTAATCGCACCAGCATTATCCTCATAAATTCGTATCGGATTTTTAATTTCAATTTTAAAATATTTTAATAAATATTTGATCAATTTAATCTCACTCACAGATACTGACAGCGCTACATATTCTGCTTCTGTTGAAGATTTTGTTACGATGCCTTGTTTCTTTGATTTCCAGAAAATAATATTGCTATACATTCTGATTACATACCCTGTCATAGATTTTCTATCAAATACATCTCCTGTCCTATCAGCATCGACGCAACAAGATAACATATCGTTCTTTATATTCTTTTCATATTTTAACTTTAATCCATTTTATCCACAACAAAATCGTTTTGTACACAAAAGTTTAATAAGGTCTTTAATTTCTGCGTTCTTCCAACAGGTGAATGTATATCTTCGAGCACTTCATTTTGTTGAAAGCCTTTTACTACAATTCTAGCTCCAAATTTATCGTCGGCCTTTGTAGTGTAAATCCACTTTAAATCTAATACCTCTCTATCTTTAGGTTTTTGAACTAAATCCCATGTATCGTTCTTTATTAAACAAACAATCTCATCATCCATAGCTTCTTGCTATTTGTTATCATCATTACTATTTATAGCGTAGTTATAATTTTCCAGAGTATCTACGCTTGCAAAATTAACATATATACAGTTTGTTATAGGATTTCCAGATTTATTCGCGGGACTTTTTTTCTTTCTGATCTTCTTGCTGTTCCTGGTTAATCTTATTATCAATTAAATTATTTTCATCGTTTCCATAATTTTCATCAAATCCGAATAATTTTACATTTTCTTCAATTCTATCCACATGTTTCGCTACAATCACTCTATTATTTATTAAGACTCTATAACCTACGTCTTCATACCCAACCAATAGTCTTAAATCTGCTTTTCTATCCCATTTACTTCTTCTTTTTATCTCCGGGACTCTAACGTAAACTCTACTCCCATACAGTTTTAAATTTCTTATATCCGGCTTTTTTCCCATCATAATTTCGTACGGTGTCTTTTCCTCCAATGTATTTGCTAACGTTCCGTTTTTTCATACACAGCCGTTTTAATTATCACTGGCCAGAATCAATGATTAATTTTCTCGTCTGTTAGTAAACAACGTAAAGTATGGATCACCGACCTATTGTACCGCTCAGCGGTTCCGTTCAATTCGTGAGCATATAGGGGGCAAGGTTCAATGTAAATTCCTTTATCCCTAGCGAAAATATAAATATCATTATTCAGAAATTATTTCCCGTTATCGCATCTTGAACGCTTCATTCTCTTTCCAGTTAGATTTTCTACTAGATTTACATAAGTTACAATCCATATATAAACTTGACTTTGACTTTTCATCGTATAAACTTTTCCAGCTTTGTTAAAATCATCAATCAGAATTCAGAAGTATTTTTCTCTCTTTAAGCCTACTATATTATGCGGTCCATTAACATCTGAGTGAATAATTTCTCCTATGTCTCTAGCATTATATATGTTATTTTCAAATTTATTATTGGTCTAAATTACTTTGTAAACCTGCGACTAAATTATTTTTACTTAGAATATTCAAGTATCCAAAATTCACACGCCCGAGCATTCTATGAAATCTTTCTTTCAAAGTCATACCATTATTAACATTCTCGGTTACATAGTTTTTTTTCACTTTCGAATACAGTACCTATCTTATACAAATTATTTACCTTTTCCGCAATTCCTATCAACTTATTATCAAAGGAGAAGATCTTTGAAGTATTTCCCATTAAAATAATTTTAGCTTTATTTGCTATTTTCCCAAAACTCATTAAACTTCTATCCATTTCTATAACAAAAATACATCTCTCAGTTCTATTTCTGTTTCATTATAATTTGTTCAAACTCAGTGTTGATATCTCTTACAGTCATTGCTTTCCATGTTCGACTATCTCCTACTTTTACACTGCCATAACCACGATAACTCAGCGAAAAAAATGATAGGGCATTAAAAAAAACAGTTGGAAAGCCTATGAAATTCCACCTCTAGTAATGTCAAACAGATTTTTTTTTGATCTGCTGAAAAGAATACAACACGTTTTTTAGCATGACCTAGGAAAATTGTTGAAAAAATCTGAAGATTATACGACGATCATGGTTCTCGGCGGGTCTGCTGCTCGCTTCCTTTGTTGAGGCAGGACCGAATAGGCCACGCACAGAGGTGGTGCTTGATTGGAGAAGACTTTTGATTCTGCTAATCAGTAATTTTTTATTGACAAATTATTGTAAATTTTTTAAATTATTCATGGTTTTCTTAATTATTTACAATTATTTCAATTCAGAATTATCCCTATATTAAAGAATCAAAAAAAGCTGAACAGGTTTTTTTATTTCTTAAAATATTTTGCAAAGCAATTAAGCAGCTAAATTCTAAATAAATTATTTATATGAAAAATACTCAAAAATATTAAAAGTGATTAATAATGGAATTTCAAAAATAAATTAAATATAAAACAGTGCGTAGGTGTAAGGAAAATTATATTTTCAATTTCTAATAAGTCTATGTCGTATAATTTTCAGATTTTTGCAACAATTTTCCTAGGACATGCTAACAGTGGAATTCGAGGTACAAAATTTTAGAATATCTAGAATTTTTTTAAAAAACTTATCACGTGTTGTATTCTCTTCAGCAGATCAAAAAAAAGCTGTTTGACATTACTAGACGTGGAATTTCATAGGCTTTCCAACTGTTCTTTTTTAAATGTCCTATCATTTTTTTCTCTTAGTTATCGTGGTTTAAAGCCAGCAGTGATTTTTAATAGTGCTTGAGTCAATCGACATCATAATTTCCGACGGTAGTGTACATTTATCGCTTTTTCTAATTTATTAACTTTAACAAAATATTTATTATCGTTTATGATATGATCGGCACATCCGCTATCTAAAACCCATTCCAATATATTCTCACAATTATGTATCTCGTCATTAAAGGCTACTACCTTCTACTTCTGTTGTAAAGGTCCTTGATTCTTGACCTGCGTTGTGACGATCTTGCCGTTGTTGACTGCCTCGTCCTCGCTGACCTGTGCCTCGGCCTTGACATCCGCCATTGCCTCTACTGTAGCTGCCACCATCTTACGATCTTGCTATTGCTGGGGTTGATAATGTGCGCCTCCTCGCGCTTGGTGTTGACCTCCTCCTCTAGGACCTCTCCAGGAATTTCTTGTGTTGCTTGGGCTCTGGCACTCGCACTGATAATTACCGGATTTCCGAATTTAAAAAACGCACTGTTTTTTTTTCCTTTCAACTTTGAAAACATTAGAATTTCCACTTTTATTTCTCGAAATTTTATTTTCATCTTTCTTACGATCTTCATATAATTTGATTTTATTAATCACGTAATCAACTCTTCTTTCTTGCTCGGGTAGAACATCTAGTAAGTCACCAATATGATTTAATGAACTTGGGAGTGTTCTCAATATGTAATTTAGTTTTTCTGATTCATTTATCGAAGCACCAGCATTTTTCAATTCAATCACCAATTTTTTAAAGTCACTGTAAAACTCACTTGTTTCTGTATAATCTTTCAGCTTCTTATTCGACTAATCACTATAGATATCCACTCAACTTCCAGATAATCAAAGCTCAGTTATGTCAACGATTAGATATATCAAAACACACCGCCCAGTTATTTCATATTTCACATCCCCTCCACTTAGCAACACGTGACACTTAGCAGCACAGACGCAGATACACACGGCACACGTATAAAGCGCACTCGCTCATTTTCTCCGCCCCAATAGACATTGGTGGGGATAAGGGAAATCTGACGTAACCGAATTGTTTTCATTTCAAAGGCTTTGACTTAACTGGAAGTTGAGTGTAGTTCATAGCTTTTAAGTCTGTATCATTCCAGGTGGTTTCATCTTCATCATTAGCTCTTACTCGTTGAATAATCTTTTAACATTTTTTCATTCTTAAGAATACTGTAATTCTTTTCTTCCATGTGCTATATTCAGATCCATCAACGACTGGTAGCGACATTTTCAACTCGTCTAACATATCGATTCGATTATTTTCACGTTCCGTTTGTTCAAACACTTTCCTCACTGTATTTACACTGATGATTTTCTTCACTATATTCACAAATCGTTTTTTTAATTTTTTTCCTTCAATTGATTCTAGACTTCCGTCACTTGATTCATTCTTTATTTTCAATTCTTTGTTCAACTCGTCGTTATGTGTTCCCATAACCTCCGGAACTTTTTTCTTTGAACTTAACGTTAATCCTTGAAGATAATCATATCGCGAAACCGGCGAAAGCTAGCAAATAAATAAACCAGGCTCTGCTACCATGTTAATTTAAGAGGTGGAATAGAATAGGAGATGTTATGGGTTTTTATAAAATCAAACAGCGTAGTTTTAATTAAACTTATTACATTATATTAATACAGGAGCACCGAGTGCCTTCTTCCTTAAAGTCCGAAGTACATCTGCTTTCGTACGTCATGCTCCATTCCTAGACGTTTTCTTATCAGTAAGGCTTAGTCACACTTATTCACACACACAAACACACACACACATTTGATAAAGCTAAACTTACTTATATTCCAACATGAATCATTAAATTTTAACTCGGATTTGCTATAAATTTAATAAGCAAACTCAACTAAATACAAAAGAAAATTTATCATACAAAATAAATATTTAATTTTCACGTAAGTCCTTTAGTACATTTTAATTTATATATAGAAGTATATTATTTCAATTAAATAATTTTGAAAATGATTCTGTTGCAGTGAAATAAGTATTTCCATTCAATTTTTCAACTCAGATGTAAATATATTTAATTTTTTTCTGAAATTAGAATATCAAAAGTTATCTACAAAGCAAATTTCCATAAATGGAAATGAAAATTAAAAAAAAATGTAGAGTACAAATTATTTCAAAGTTTGAATGAAAATTATAGTTAATTGATTTTTATGTTATGATTTATGAGCAGATCAATAAATTCTTAGCTTACTAATTTTTTCAGAATACTGAAGTAGATATTGATTTAATTTTAATTTTTTAAATTAGAAACATGAATCGATTATTTACTTGCAAGTAATTTAGTGGAGTATTCTCTGTAATTTGTGCAATTAGAGTATATCAATGTTTAAAATACTTCCTTTCAATTATGTCATTTGTGCAAATCTTTGTTATGTTATCGAATGAGTATCTGAATTCTCTGATTTCAAAATTATCGGAACATATACATATATTTTAACTTTTTCTTGAATAGTTTAAAAGGTTTTCAAGAATAACTAAAATTTTCAGAAAAATACAAACTAAAAAAATTATTTGAATTATTCAATGAAAATAGTTCTTAAATGATTTTTTATTATATGAACAGATTATATAACTATTAGGTGATTAATTTATTTAAAATATTAAATTATATATTAAGCAACATAAATTAATTGAAAATTGGATATAAGTATTACAATAAAAGCTTATTTATATTTAACTCATCTCTATTACAATTTTATAGTTTCTGAAATGTTTATGATATTGTGAAATAAGTATCTGAATTCAATTTGCAAAATTGTACGTACGTATGTATTTTTTTCGAAATAATATAAAAGGATATTAATAATTTTAACTTTTACAAAAATATAAGGTAAAAGTTATTTGAATGTTTTAAAGAAAATAAAGGTTTGTTGATTTTTATGTTGTGTAACAATTAATTGATTACTAACTGATTAATTTTGTTCGGAATATTAAACTACATAAATATTGAACGGTCTGATATGACGTCTATCATCTCTAAAATGTACAACACATTTTTGTCGAAAAACTAAATTGTTGCGACACTGGGTGGATGAAACTGCCAGTGACTCTTTTTAAGTTGCTTATATATTAATAAGGATTTGTGTCTTTTCTGCACCATCAATTTTTTACTTCCAAATTTCCAAACAAACTATTTTACTTCGTGATAAAATTTATTTATAAATGTTTCTAAGCATCATTGATACAGGGGAACATTTATATTTTTAATGTTTGTTCAATATTTCGAAATAATTTTTTTCTTAACATTTTTCTACCATACTATAATTTCTGAAGTTTTTTTGCATTTTCAATGAGACAAGAAAAATCAAATTATGGGAAAAACTTATTTTGATGAATTGGAACAAAGATTTAGAAGTTTTTTAATAATTTTCAAAGATTTTGAGATTTTATTTTATTGAAGATTTGTTTGAAAATTTTAATCAGTTAATACTAAATTTTATAATAATAATTGCAAGTATTAAAATTTAAAAACTTTTTTTTAAAAATATAGAAGACTTTAGGACAATTATTTAAATTTCTCAGGATTTAAACAAAATTTGGGTAAACTCGATTTTGTAGGGCGTCAATAGAATAAAAAATGTACACTTAAGATTCATGGGACATTTTCAAATGATTTTTTACTAATGAGTTCTGAGAGTACAGTGAAAAAGATTACAAAATGTTTGAAATTATTTCCTAAAATTTTTAAAAAGAGTTTATAAGTTTTTAAAGCAAAATTTTTCCATAATATATAATTTTGGTTAGCTTTCCAATACAATTTTTTTCGATTTTTTAATTTCAAAAATGAGCTTCAGGAGAAAATTGATAATTATTTTAAAATATTTCAAAATATCCCCTTAAATTTCGAAAAAGAGCATATGATCTTAAAGCAAAAAGTTTCAATTTCGTAACATTGAAATTTTTTTTTAAATTAAACCATTAAACTGCAGAATATTTTAAAAAATACAAATTTATGTTATAGTTTTTAAAGAAACAAAAAACCCCAATCGTAAAAATCAAGAACGTCTGGACACTAGTATTTTTTCCAAAGATTAAAAATTGTAGATAAAAAAGTGTGAAAAACTGAATGCTCATATGGTAAAGTATCACATGCCATTAATTGAAATAACTTGCAAAGGTTTCAAGGGCATATATTTTAGGAAGTATTTAAAGAAATATTCTGAAACAATTCTAAAACTCATAAATATATTTTAAAAAAGCCCGAATTTTCCCTAATAATTTGTAAAATCCTGCAAAATAAAAAATATATATCTTAAATCTTTTACATTCTTTTTTGACACATTCGACACTGTTAATACTTCTTTCCTTTGAAATAATTTAAATATTTATGTGACTAAAAAATATTTTAAAAACATTGTTTTGTTACATCAAAATATTGTTTTATTTATTTTTATGCCACACTTTATTTTTTAAAAAAATGTTATTATTTAGAAGACGTCTATTAAGCTTTTAAACCTGATACAAAATAATGTGACGTAATTGTAGTTAGATGTGGAGGGGAGGTAAAAGGGTAAACAATAACGTTACCTAATATGTGAACGCTCCCTAATGATAGACTCGTCAATTTTACGCTACCTGGAATCAGTGAATTCATTCTTTCAGACTCTAATTTCAGCAAGTATATAAATGCTCAAAACATTTATACAAACCAATAGTAATTAAAAAATTGAGCAAATGATAAGCAGGAGAACAAAAAAAATAATCTTATATAGACTTTAATTGATGGTCTTCGAACAATGAATATTGAAGCAAAATCACCTAAATTTGTCGAACCGCAAAATCCAGATCGATTTGTCGAAAAATTAGAAAATTTTATACTTTAAAACAAATCCGAGATAATAATTGATTGAGTATTCATGACAGTGCTTTTGAAGGTCGAGCAAATTCATGGTTCGAAACACAGAGAAATACTCTAACATATTTCGATGATTTTAAAATTAAATTCTTAAATAAATTTTACTCGATACCGATTCGTGAAACATTATATCCAATTGGCTCACGAAACGTTTATAGTTCGGGAGCGGGAAATGCTTTCGTATGCAATAATATGTCCAAGGATAAAAAGGTCTTATTCTTATGTATTTTGTGCCGCTGAATCCGAATATACCTGGAGTTTTTTCGAAAAAGTGGTGCGTTTTGTTTAAATCGCAATTGTTAAAACAAATTATGCAAAAATGACTTTTTCGATCTGGACAATTTTTTTCTAGATAATATGGCCTATTTCAAGACGAAAAGGTCACAGCAACTTTTGCGTAAAATGCATATTTCAAAAGATATATTTTTTTTAAGGTCCAAAATTTGACGTTTTTCACTAACTTTGGGCGTTAACTACTGGTGATCTATTCAATATTTCTGAAATTTGAAAAAACTTCATTATTCTTCAAAAGTTACTCTATATGTTGATGTAATTAAACATAAGCGGGGGTCTGGCGGAGATACAATTTTCGCGACTAATAGTCAGCACTTTTTTCACGTGCACAGCGCTCTTTCGCGAGCCTCCCGCGAATCCACATGTGCTCGCCCGCGCGCAGTCGATATTTTGGGAATGGGCTTGAATTCGAAATAAATATCAGTTTAAAAATAAATTATTATTGATATCAACAATCTCTTTTCAGTGATCAATGAGCTCCTTTAGTGCAATAATCTAAGATAATGTATCATTTGAAATAATGGTTCTTTTGGTAGTTTTCCTGTTGGAAACTTATTTTGTAATATAATAAATATAAAGTTTTGTTTTATACCAAGATTTATCTATCTAAGGTATGATTTATCATATTAACTTCTTCATAATAAGTCTTTATTTACATAGCAAAAATCAGAATTACTAAAATTGTAAGGTAAGTTTTTACGATTTTAAATTAAAATTAGGAATAATAAAATAAACATGCCAAATAATATTAGTGATAAAAATTCACTAGATATTTAGAATACAAGTATTCAAATTTTTTCGCGGGATCCAACATAACATAAGTGGGGCAAAGTACAACAGCATGTGCACGGAGACATAAATTCAATTCTACATATGATAAAAAGTTTTAATGTGTATAAGAAAATTTGATATACATTTTTCATTATTTCTCAAGAAATTTACTATTTGTAATATTTACAATTTTATTGTGGATGTCATTAGATTAACAAAGTATTTTGCGAGGGGATATTCACTGAGAATTCATGTTAGTCTCTATTAGTCAGACTACTAAGTACTACTTCTAGAAAGACTACTGAGACTACTCTAGCGAATACCATCCCAGGTGCGAATTTAGGTCGGCACCCAGAGCAGGACCGTTGGCCTTAAGTCGGACCGACTTAGGCCCGCCGTAGTTCGGCAGCCAAAGTTAGGGCACCTTTTATATTTATAAGAAATTTATGTCGGCCCAACCTAAACCGCCAACGTTGGCAGAAAAAGTTCACCCGA